>VXBL01007262.1:288886-325121 GCA_013400195.1 Aramus guarauna
GGGGGGGGGGAGGAATCAGAAAGGGAAAATGGCCTGGGTTTTGCATTTTGTGTGTGATAAATGGAGGTGAGTCTTCAGAAGGAACTCATGTATCTAAAAGATCACTGAAAGTAGAGCTTTTAAAAAGCACAGTCTACTGTTGGATGAGTAAGAAAGGACTTAAGAACAGCTTGCACTGAAGATCAGGGGACTTTAACAAGCATGTTTTTCCTTTTTTTCATTGTGGCATATAGAAAATATAGTGAAGTTCTTCTTGGTGCTTCTTTATACTGTTATTATTCTGAATCTAATGTTAACTACTTAATTCACTTGATGCTTTCTGGATTTATGCTCCTTTGAGTATACACCCTATTTTGTGTTATGCATCTTCCAGCAGTCTGTGCTCTGCACATGCTCCTGTCTTTGTAGTTCCTCATGGCAGTGTTGTCTACTTTCATCTTTTCTCTTGTGCTATTTTTTAATAAAATTGTATAAAACTTCCCAAGTAGCAAGTTGTTCTTTCTGAGAGATTGGAAACAGTAGTTGTTTTCTGCTCTGTAGAATTTGAGATTTCTCAGGCTATTTTCTTGTATGACAGGCCTTTATGATTTTTTTAAGGGCAATTTTGGATTTAGTGTCATCAGCACATGAGTGCATCTGCCTAACCCTTTTTTCTGTGAGCATATGGCATTTAGTTTGCTACAAGGAAAGCAGGGACAACTGATTGAATCTGGTCAGGACAAATGAGCAGCTTTTTATTTCCCAGTCTTTGACCCAGACAGAAGTTCAAAAGCATTCCAAAACTTGTTGTTTCTGAACTCCAGAAACAAATCTTTTAGTTGGTTTTCGTGTTTACCACTTTGAACCTGAGTTTCATTATGTTTATCCATGCCTTGTGACTCGTGGACTACTTGAATGTTTGCAGTGTGTTCCCTACTCGCAGCTACCCTTGCAGGCAGCTCTAATGCTATGGCAAAGTAGGAATGCAAATACACGCCACTGAACAGTAGCGTATGATGGTGGCTAATCACTTCTTGAAGTGTACCCAGAGACAAAATGTTATCTTCAAAAGTCTCTCAAGGAGTCTGACTAAAACCTGACTTGAATCTTGCAGCCAGGTACAGTGCTCAAATCCAGCCTGTGTGAATTAAGAATCTTCCAGTCTGTGCAGCTCCCTTGCAGTAACCTCTCTGCTGTTTAGGACAACTTTTTACTGGCACTGAATGTAACAGATGTGTTTAGTACTGTGTAACATCCCTACCTCAGTAATATGTTTTTCCTTCTTACAGGCAAGAATAGGTCTAACCTTCTTTTTCTGGAGGTGAGTGGGAGACATCTCCAATACTTAATTATGTGCTCCAGGAGTCCTTGACATCAGTTAATCACCTAACATTACCAATGTTAGTATCTCTACCAGTTAATAAGCACATTAAAATGTATTTTTACAATGATCAGTAGTGACATCCCTGTCAGTATTTCTGAAGGGCTGAAAAGATACAGTTACAGAGGGTATTTGGTAAAAACAAAACAACTTTAGAAATGGTTTAAAAGATCACAAATTGAGTTGCTTGCTTTTACGTGTTTTGCGTTCATAATAGCAAAAGGACAAACAATATATAATGACATTTTATGAAGCTCAGAGGTTATGAGGAATTGCTTCCAGAAATCAGAATTAAAAAATCAAAACCAAAAAACCAGTTGTGAAACTATTCATGCTGAAGCTCAGAAGTTATTGGCTAATGAAAAAAAATTGTACTGCTTAGTTGTTTCCTTTTTCTTTGCAGTAATGGCCCATAGATACACATAGGTGTTACTTTATACTAGAAGGGATTCTTCAGAGGCTCAGACTGGGTGACAGCAGATTTCTCAAGATCTGTCAGGGGTATTTTGTTGTGCATGTTTCCTTGGAATTGGGTTGTCCATGTGAAGGCCAGGAAATGAGGAACAGGGCTGGGTCTTTGCTACTAGCTCATTCAGCAAAATGCTAAACCACAGTTTCCTAAGCTTTAAGGCAGTTGCTGTCACAAAGAATGCTTTGTATGCCTGCTTCCCCATGTGCAATTTCTTTCTGCAATATAAATTGCCTAATTCATTAGCTGTCTAACAATTTCTGCAGGCCCTCATTTTGATGCACCAGATTTGAGAATGGTTTTTCCAAATCATAGTGTGAATAAAATTAAGAGGTACCAAACTTTATAAACTATAATTCGTGGCTTTTATCATGGAAATAATATATAAACAAGGCTTCATTTTGCTGTTGGGATGTAAAAAATCAATGTAACTTTAATTGTTCTTTTTTCTACCTGTGGATTTTGGAGCAAAATTTTGCTGAGAATAAGTTCAAGTGTATGCCCAGAGTTCTTTGCATGACATATAAAAGGAAAAATCCCACAAACCTGTAAGTCTTACTGAAGCTGGTAACACTTCAGAGTAGCTCAAGCTGCCTGTCAAATGTAACCTAGTAATAAAAATAACATAGAAAAACACCCAGACTTGGAAACACTTATGCAAGATGCATCCTTTTTGTCAAGAAGGTCAGCTGTTTTGTTTTTGTTTTGTTTTGCTCAAATAGAACATGATGGCATTTTGTTGTTTGTGTTTTTAAGTTCTCAAATGAAATTTATCTGCTATAACAACTTTGTTTTCTTCCTGGAATGGAGGTTGGGATTTAATTTTGTTGGTACAGTCATCTCTGAAGTCCACTATTTCCTAGACAATGAGTTTAGCTTTACACATGGCATGGTTTGTATGTGAAAGCTGATATGTCTTTCAGTTAAAAATGAAAACTTTCTATTTTTTCAGCACCAATTACTTTCTAGCATGTCTCCTTAAGCTGTAGTTGTTTTTTTCCATCTCCTTCTGGGTTCTTAAGAACCCAAACACAGTTAAGATCACTTGCATGAGCCTTTCTCTTCAGTGGAGGTGTTACAATAGTTGGCTTAAGCTGCAGAAGCTGGGCCTGGTCAGGCTGGAGAGGGCTGAAGGAGGTCTGACTATGCTTGGACAGGGGTCACAGAAGACAGGAGCAGACTCGTGTGACAGGCACAGCGAACAGATGAGAGGCAGCAGTCCTGTGTTGCCACAAGGGATAGTGCAGTTAGAAGGCAAAAATTCCTCACCCTAGAGCAGTTTTTGTTGGGGTAGAGGCTGTCTGGAGGGAGCTGCAAAACCTGGGGTTGAGGGTTGCTGCAGCATAATCGCAGATCTGTTGGGGCGTTTCTGGAAGTAGAAGATGGTGTTTGCAGGGGAGGACTGAGAGAGTATGAGGAAAAAAACCAACCAACCTGTGAAAGGGATTTATGACTACAGGGACAAAATGGGCTGTTCTGGGCAGGAGCTGAGGGCAGTGGTGACAGTGTCCACTCTTCCACTTCCCCGTTTACTCAACTTTAAAAGAGCTGCTAAGGGGGGGTTAAACCAGCTGCTCACCCAGGGGTCCAAGCTACTGCGTGGTGCCAGACCGTGCTGCTCCCCGGCTGTCCCGGCATCGCCGGGATGGCAGCAGAAGCTCCAGAGGCCACCGTGGGAGCAGCCCCTGCTACTGTCCTCTCTGCTCCCGGGGCGGCGGGGGAGCTGCCGGGCGGGGGGCCCGCTCCGCGCTGCCGAGCTTGTGCCTGTGCGTGAGGGGGCGGGGGGGCGCAGCCGCCCGCGCTCTCCGGCGGGGGGCGGTGCTCGCTGCAGCGCCGGCCCCGCTTCTCGGCTGCGAGAGAGCGGNGCCCGGCCGCCGGCGCGGGAGAACCGAGGTGAACCCGCGGTCTGCGCCTGCCCGCCCGGCGCCTCCCGCCTCTTCGCCCGCCGGCCCCCGCGCTCACGCCGCCCGCCCCCCTCTCTCCGCAGGGAGCCGCAGGGCGAGTAGCGCTGCCGCGGCCGGGCCAGCCACCTCCGGGTCCATGAGCCGCCGCCAGCCGGGACTGCCGCCGCCACCGCCGGGCCCAGCTCCCCCAGCCCCGCCGCTGCTTCCGCCGCCGCTCCGCCACCCTGCTGGAGGTGAGTCCCGCGGCCGGGCCCGCTGCAGCCCGCTCCCCTCAGCGCCGCCCGTGGGCCCCGGCTCCTGTCAGCCGCTCCGGGGCTGAGGGAGAGCCCGCCGGCAGCCGCCTTAGTGCCCGCGACCTTTTCTGGGGGGGATAGACGGAGGCCGACTGGGACTGCGCGTGTGTCCCCCTCAGGGGAGCTGCGGGCAGGGTTCCCCCGGAGCCCGCTGAGGAGAAGTGAGGTGACGCCGGCTGGAGGGTCGCGTCGCTTCCTTCGTGCCACCCTTCCCGGAGCGGGCGTAGCTATTTTCCCCGGTGACTAACGGCGGAGGCAGGCGCGGGCGGTTCGTGGGAGCGGGCTGGGTCTGGGGCCGGCCGGCGGGCAGGCACCCTCGCCTCTCCCCGCTCGGAAAGCGCTACCTGTGCCTTGTTTTTCCTCTCCCCGTAGGACGGTCCCGCGCCCTCCGCTGTGAAGAGAATGGCCGTGACTCTAGAGCAGGCCCAGCGGGTGGGCTATACCTGCCTGAAAGCACTCCTCAGGTTCGCTTTTATGGTCGCCAATAACCTGGTTGCTATTCCGTCCTACGTCTTGTATTTAATTGTGCTGCAGCCTCTCCGAGTGTTGGATAGTAAAAGCTTCTGGTATATCGAAGGAGTATTATTTAAGTGGCTTTTAGCTATGGTGGCTTCCTGGGGCTGGTGGGCAGGATATACAGGTAAGAACATCTTATTAATTTAAAATATGCAATTGTAAAGATGTAAATAAGTGTTAAAACATGGATGTTTTAGTGTGGGGATGTGTAGGGGAATACGTAAATGTAGCAGATATGTGGGATGTTTTTCTTTCAGGTTTCTGATACAGATTCTTTGTATTTCTGGATTGAGATGCTGAGTGTACTGAAACAATTTTTTAAATCATAGGTACAAACTTACCTGTTAAGTAAGAGTTTCTCAATCAGTATTTTGTTTTAGTATAACCAGAAATATGTTTTTTCCGAAGTACCTTGATCACTTTGTTATAGCATTACGTGAAAAAGGTACGTCTCCTCACAAGAGGGTTGATTTGTACTGTGCGTGTAGCTGATGGAGCCAAATATTTCTTTATTAAGTCTGTGCATCTCTAAATCATCTCTACTTACCAACCATCAGGACGCAAGGCTAAGAAGTTTGATACGCAGCTCATGTCAGAAGAGTAGGTCTTCTATTCCTTGCAACAGCGACTGTCTTTGCTGCTTCAGAATGGAGGGAAACAGAGGGAACCTCTTTCATGCAAATAGCGATACACAATGTTTCTCTGCTATGTGACTCTTCATTTACTGTTAGCAGAGCTAATTACAGAATCTGTAGGGTTTTTCCCCTCTGCATGCTTGCTTTGCAGTTATTATTGAACTTATTTTTGCTTCTTAGTATTCATAGGCTCATCAGGGTGATGGGCTGAACTGAATTATTAAGGAAGGCTCTAGTCTTGTCCTCAAATGCACTGCTTTTCATCCTGGCTACTGCACTTTGTGCAAGAAAACAGCCATCAATTCTTTGTATGTGCTTAGACCTTGGAAAGGGGAGGAAATGAATCTACTGAGTGCAAAATATGAACATCCCTCCTAAAATTCTTTCCCTCTCTTCTGCCCAGGCTGCATCCACAGGTCTTGTCCATGTAAACAAGGAAAAAAAAGGAATGGCAGCACACAGCTCTGGAGTCTGGTCAGACTCCTGATTAGTCAGAAAGTCAGTGTTGACCCAGATGGAGCGCTCTTTTTGTTAGGCTACAAGAGCTGAAGCCTCTGTGATAATGTGCCTTTTGGTACCCTGTCATGTGCCCTTCCAAGATGCACAAAGTTTCTGTGGATACTCTCGGTGAGCTTCCAGTTCTTCTTTAGGAGATGGTGGCAGCAGCAAGCTAGGTTCTGGTCTGTCGGACTAGAACTGTCGCAATATTGCACTGCTTCAAAATTGCCTTGCCTGGTACGGCTCAAGCTTTTCCAGATATGCTGTTTAAAAAAAATCTTTTTATATGTTTATATTTGCTCATTAAAAGAAGTCCACATAGTATTTGCAGTGGCAGATGTGTTTTTGAAAGTCTGCTTTATGCCTTAAAGCGTAAAGGCCTTCCACAAGGAAGGATTGACTTTCAAGGTGTCGTGTTTGTTATTAATTGGAGATGGGAAAGTTTATGGGCATAATGGTAACGTTAAAGTCATACAGCACATAACCCCAGGGATTTGCTGCGTATATTGAACATGCTAGTTAAAATTCAAGCCATTGTCCCATGACGACATGGTTGTCAATTTTTGAAAGCGATTTCCTTGGGATAGTTTTACTGCTGACTGCAGAACTGTGTGGTTTCTTTTGCCTGTTGCTTGGAAAGTGGTCTTAGCATGATCTGCATATCCGAGAGTCTTCCTGAAGCATCTGTTGATTGGTGTTGCTGATGTATCGTGCAATTTTAAATCCTTTGTTTTACAGTCTTGAAATGTTTTAGTATGTTTGTTTGAAGTGTCATTTACAAACAGCTACACAGAAGTGTTTTCTGGGATGGTGTATGGGTAAGGAGGCCCTTCTTTTCGCTTTTCACTATAAAGCATGGCTTTTGGGAGGATTTGAAGCAAACGCTTGTACGAAGTCTCAATTTAAGTATATTTTATTTGATACAAAGATGTTAACATGTTTTATACTGAAAATAGCAAGAATAATATACAAAATAGTAAGAATAGCTTATTTCTTTGTTCATTCTTTACCCTCATTCGTGTTCACAACTACACACAGAACAAACCTGGAGAAGGTATCTTTCTGGCTTCCGCATTTGTAGACAGAGTAATTCGTGTGTCTGTTTCTAGACTGATAGATTTATAAAAGACTGTTGCTAGGCCCCCTCTTTCTATAGAGTACAACATAACTGATTCAGAACTGAAACACTACTTTGCAAGTCTTGGACACCAACTCTAATAGTGGTGCATCTGAAAGAAACATTGCTCCAGAATTCTTTTGTTTTCAATTCCAAAAACTAAGTCAAAGATGGGCTTCAATACATTCTATCTTTGCAAAAGTAAGTACAAGATAATAGGCATGTATGGGTTCATTGCAAAGAGTAAGGATTTTTCTTTAGAGGCAGAGCAATTGGTGAGCTGGTTTTTTTTGTGGGGTTTTTTTTTTTTGGTTGGTTGGTTTTTTTTCTTCTTGATTGAGAGAATGGCCAGCTAAACACGTTTACTTGTGTTTTAAGTGGAGGTAGTGTTTTGCTTCAGTTGTGTTGAAAGTGTGTTTCAGGTTTTTTAATTTATTTACTTCTTCCCCTTCTGAGCTTGGGTCATCTGTTGGGTGAGAAGTGACATAAACCATGTGTAATTAAGCACTTAAACTCAGCCTGCAAAGTAGATTCAGNAAAATATGGCGAGTGCTAGGTTTTCCTTCTGGGCTTTGCTGCTGTTGCATAATTTTCGGTATATTTTATTGCGTAAAGCTGAAAGGGCTGAGGAAGACTCATGAACTAGGTCTGCCCTTCACCCACGCATAAACCTGTGCTTTTGTGCTAGAATCCTAGAGGATTTGTCGCAGAAATTACATGATCCGTGTCTTATATTGGCAGCTCTAATCTGTGCTTTTTGATAAATGTAGGTGTTCCTGTTTGCAGATGTACTTGATGTTATGTAAAGAGATAGTGTATAGCTGGACAAGTGAAATAAAGGAAGGAATGGGAAGAGAAATTGTAAAGGTCACTCTCCTTTCCCTAATCTTTTTCTTCTTAAGATACAAGTATGAGAGAGAACTTGGGTATAATTGGTTGCCTTTGATTTTTAAAGGGCAGAGTATGATAAATATCTATGTTGTTCTCTTGAACTCTATAGTGTTTTTTATGAAAAGGAAAACTGAGTGTCTTTTTACAAAGAACATTCAGATGGTCTATCAATGTTATTTTATTTTTATATGCTTTCAGAAAGGCCTTCTTATAACTCTTCTAAGCCTTTTTCTAAGGCTTTTTGTATAAATGTATTGTTCGTGTTGTAGGAGCTGTTCAGTTAGGACACTCGGAATATGCATATTAGTGTGACTTGAAAGGCACCTTTGAATAACACTTCTAAATATTTTCCTGCATTTGTTGGAAGATGCATTCTAAAAAAAGCAAACTCAAGAGTGCTTAATCCTTTGTTGGCAAGTATCTTTTTCCCCCTATACTATAATTTGTCATTTAATATACAAGTAAACCAGAAACCACTAAATAGTGCAGTAGATGTAATGGGAGGGAGATGGCGCCTATCTGTGGTGGTGAATTTCTGATGACCTCCTGCTCACCTACAAAACTAGTTTTAAAGCAACCATCTTCTAGATTTGAGCTTCTTTTGGCAAGTAACTATTGCAGACTAAAGTTTAAGATCTCTGTTTCTAATTAAATAGCTAAAAATAGGGCTGCTAGAGAAAAGGGCTTAAATGCACTTAGACAAACTGTTTTGTTGTCTTGGGCTGTCTAAATGCAGAAGTTAGCATTAGCCCATGATAGTGTTGTTGCAGTATTGCAATTAGAAGTCTCTATGACAGCAGAGTAATTGGTTAGCAATGCAGTCCTGACGCTCATGATGCTTATCTTGTGCTTCACACAGCTCGATCCCATTGTAGGGAGTGGTGGTGTGTGCCCAGCCTGTTGGGGATGGGGAGGAGCTGGTGGAGGATGAGTGTCTTCTGTCCACAGCAACCATCAGCACTCTTCTGCCTGTCAGAGCACCAGAGGAGAGTTGCATGTGGTCATCAGGGTTGTGTGCATCTTGGGAGGGGGCTTCCCTGAGAGTTGTGCTTGGAAGATTTCATTCTCCGGCAGTGAAGAGGGCATCTTGGCACTACCTTCTCATTCAACGTCTCGCCAGCACACACAGTCTTGCAGTGAAGTTGGACAGGTTGGTGGGCTGTGAGCTGATTAAAGGAAGAGTAATAAATCTGTTACCACACACACAAGTGTTAGTGTTGTGAGTGTGCTTACTGGGATAATGATACAGTGCTTAGTAAAAAGTGAACTAATCCTATGGTATTGCTTGTTACTGTTCTGTGTTAACTGGGAAGGTGACATTTAAATAGTGACTGTAAGAATACTCTGGTTTTGTCAAGTAAAGAGAATTTCCCTTTCTTTATTCTTGGTTATTCAGCCAAGTAGAGTAAAATTGAGATTTGGATTTTTTGGTTGTGTTCCCTCTCCTCTCCCAAGTGATTTAAAACTTACTGGCTCATTTGAATGTATGATTAAGTAGTGACCACTCTCTAATTTTTTCCAGCAGTCATACCTTCCCCCCCCACCCCTAATTCAAAATCTTCCTTGTTTCCATTTCATCAGTCAACAATCTCAACTCGTCTCATCTTCTAAGAATGTGAATATTTTTGTTTTCCAGAACTATAAAAGATGCAGGTGGAGTTGCTGTGACAACACTTCCTCCATGCAGATAGGGTGTGCTGTGCTGCTTCTCATGACAAGTCAGCCCCCCTCCTCAGGCAGGAAGTGCAGCAGAAGCTGGAGAACAGCAGATGAGATGAAGTGAATTTTTTGCCCCAAATAAGGCAGGAGGTGTTTTTTCAGGAGACCTACTATACTTTTAACCCTGCCATTGTTTTCAGCCCTCCTCTCTTCCCACAGTATGATTTTTAACTGGCAATATTTTTGGGTTTAGGACTGTTCACCACTCTGAGGTCTGGTGGGGGAAACACACATGTTTTTGAGGTCAGAAAGTATGTGAAATGGGGAAACAAAATTGTTCTTGTCATGTGTTTTCTTTGCATGTGCAAAAATACCCAATAAGACTCAGTAGATTTGGATAGCAACATACCACACAGGCATAGCATAAACTGAAAGCTTCTATATGTTGAGTTTCTAGGCAGTCCCTGGGTTAAATGCCGCTTTCTCTGATGTGTATGATTTGTGTGGGGGTTATGCCGAGATCACACAGGGATCTTGAGGAAGTTTATGTGTAATTTGCGAGCTGTCTTGATAAGAAAAGGTCAGAGTTGAATGAGTTGGGAACATTGGAGCTGTTTCTACCATGGCCTCAGAGCAAAGGCTCATTGTGCCTTTGCCTAAGAGAAGGTAAGGAGTACAGTGAACTTACTGTCAACTTCTTTGTGCAAGTGATGTGTCTGTAAAGAATGCTATACAGTGACCCTTGTCCTATTTTAATAATATGTATAAATCACACCAGGAAATTCCCATCACTCCTTTTTGGAACATGAGTTACAGGCTTTACCATGCTTCTTTGTAGTTCATCTAGTGTCAGCAATGTGTCAAAAGCAGTAAAGCTTAGCTTTCTTTTTCCTGTGCAACCATTTAACTGTAAAGGATCATTCCAAAAGATTAGGTGCTGAAATGCTCTCTGAATTTTATTTTTAGAAAGCTACAGCATTCTGGCACAAAACTTAAGAGTAAAAGCACTCACTTGGCTTTTTGCTAGTGATATATTTTTTGTTTATTGCTATTTACTTTTTTTTTTTGAGTGGGTTAGTCTCTGCTATTTCACCTACTGTGGATAATGCAGAAACTATTGCAAGCATACCAAATCCAGCACATCTGCCTAAGGCTAGTAAAGATGAAATTATTGAGGAATACCTGTACAGAAAGGTATGATTATTTACTTTTAAGTCAAGAAAACATTGTGGGATGCTTCTGAATTAGCTTATGTGCTAATAGCCAAAGAAAGACAAAGTTTTGGAATTCTGGATTCTATTCCTGCTTATGGCTGAGTTTGCTATTTTTAGGATGTGTTTTCATCCTTCCTAGTTCTTCTGGGCCTTTGTTTTTAGCGTATCTATTCATGCTAGTCATCTTACTTCTCCCTTCATTGCTGGTTGAGTGCCTGAAAGGATATGACTAAGAATACCTGAGAGATGTGTGTCTGTTCTCTGTACCTTTTCTTGTTCTTTTTCTTGATGGTAGGCTTTTAGTAACCATGTGAAATAATTGCAGGAAAGCTTTTGTCCAGCTCTGATTTGGAGAAGCAAAATCTTAGGGAGTTAAATTCTTTGTCCACAAATTCTTTGCAGAGTGCATGAAGGAGGAATTTTTTTCCACTTCGTGTGATCATGTCTGTATTGGAACATGTCAGAGATGATGCCTTTTCTCTTTCTCATTTAATATAACTTTTCTAAAATACAGAAATTTTAGAGCTTTTCCAGAAAATAGGAGGAGGAAAAAAATGGATGATTGATGTGGATAAAACCTATTTTCTCTGAGACATTACTCTCTTAGAATGAAACTCAAAGGAACAGAATATATCCCTTTCCCTTTCTCTGTCGGGTGTGTGCGAGGGACAGAGAAGTCGTGCCAAAGGTTAGTTTGGCAAGGTTTTAAGCTGCAGAAAACAGGATCTGAAAAATGGAAGAGTTGTGCAACCTTAATTAGACAGAGTAGTTTGTAAATCCTTTATGGAATATAAGCTTAGTGGTGTAACTTTCCAGTGTGAACTGAGCCAAAATACAGCTCCAAGATATGTATTCTGCTTGCATTTATTACAGTGGAATATAAACTCTAATGCTTAAGATTATATGTCAAATGCAGGATTGCGTAGGCATGTAATTGCACTGCTGTTGCAGTCACCACAGTTGAGATAATAGTCCAGCCATTTGTATATGCAGTTACTGAAATAAATAAGGCTAAGATGTTTGCATTCCTAAAAATGTTCCATGGCACCAGTGAGGGATGCTGCATATGAGTTTCTATTCCCCCCCTCCCCCCCTTCTCTCCCCACAAGCATTTCAAGCAGGGAGTGCCACTGAAGAAGACCAGTTCCAGCCTTTCAGACTCATCCTACCACCACTGCTTCAGTTTTACCGGCCAAATATTTGAATGATTGTGTGGTGATTTGGATCACAGCCCTGATTCACACTAAAGCTACCCATCCCCTTTTTTTCGCTGAGTGACTTAGAAAACAGAGTTCCTAACCCATTTCATTTTGCGGGTGTGGTGAAAGAAGAAGGTGGGTACAAATAGCAAAGGGAAAGAGGAAGGAACTGCGTGTTTTGGTGACAGTACCAACTTAAATGTATTTTTTGAACTACTGTTTATGGCCTCAGTTGAAGAGAGCAATCCTGTGCAGGATAGGTCTCTAGTAGGTGAATAAAACGTCACTGAAGCAGACTTCTTCACCTTCGCTTACTATTTTGTTAACTGGTTAGTGTTGTTTAGCCTAGAAAAGTGCCTTCTGCAAAATTCCTGTAGAGAAGAAAACTAAGTGTAGGGTGAGAACAATGGGTTATCATAAGCCGAAAACTGGTTGATAAAGGAATAAAAAGACCAGTGTTCATTTCGATGAAAGCTTAGCAGTGGGGTTCCTCTGAAGTTTTGTATGCATAGTGTTTGAGTTTGTCAGCTACAGAGACAATTGTAAAGAACTTGAGAAGTACTTAAGCTGTATGAACAGCAAACAAAATGCAGAAGTTGTTCAGAGTTGAACAGTCCAAAGTAATAAACATGTAAGTAAAGTAGCAGTTTAGGAAAGAGATTAGTGTTGTGGTGGAGCGCCTAGGGAAAGTTTCGGCTCAGTGCACAACTATACATTCTGTTATAAAATATTTAAAGAACAAGATGGAGAATAATATTAAAAATATAATGTTCAGCATCACACTTTGCTGATTTTGTCTCAGTTGTTTTAAAGCTATTGAGTTAAGAAGGGGCTCTGAGAGGGTCAACAGCGTTACTAGTGCAAGCCAAAATCAAGTCAGAACAATTTTATTCACAGCCGAACTTGAATCAGAACTGAATTGGACAATTCAGTGATTCTGTTTCCTGGGCAGAATAGAGAAGAAAAGATGCAATCTCCCTGCCTCTGTGTAAAGAAGAAGGGGACTTTTCGTGTCATGGGAAGGTAGAAAATTAAAGTCTTTAAGATTTAGTAAGAGAGCAGTGCCTGGGGGTTTTGTTTGGGTTTTTTCTTAAATATTTTCATTATGTCTTTTCACAAATACTGACTTTGCAGGATAGTGTCAATGGTGTTACTTCTTTTGAGTCATACAATATAATCTGAAAACTTCTTGTTTAAACGTGACAGTTCTAAAAGGTAAGGAGTTGTCCCTATTGAAGGAGTCTAATAGTTTAGCTTAGAGATTCACCTCAGTTTTGTAATTTAAGTAGGGGAGAGGAAAGATTAATAGCTTTATTACTGCTTCTCACTTATGTAGAACTAAAATTAGAAATGGTATTCTAAGAGCAAGGGCCAGCATTGCTGCTGTTTGGGAGGACGTAAGTTCTGGAAAGTTGATTCATTAGAACAATGGCAGGAGTGCTTGTGGATGTGGGGTTTTGGTGGCAAAAAAGAGGATTTTGTCTGAGTTTTTTATTTAATTTAATTTGTTTTCTAGCATCCTGAAGTTACAAGCATGTGCAGTTTCTGTGGAAGCCTGTAGTGTCTGTCTTGCCAAAACTGGGGAAAAAAAATCATTAAGAATATGTGCTTTTGGTTAATTTGAGCATTGGTTATGTTTGAGTGTGGTGTTTAAGGTGGGCTGTTGTACACTCTTTTGATGTAATTTGGTGACTTGGGCATTTTATTATCTATGTAGATAAATGGGACAGTGTTTTAAGCATAGTTTCCTGATGGGATTAAGCTGCTTGTTTAACAGCTATTCTTTCTCTCACCCCTCCCACACTTATGATTTGCCTCCTTGCAAATCTATGATTGACCAGATGGTTCAGATTTTAGACATAATGGTGTTCTCATGAGTTTTGTGAAAACTGGCAGCTGAGCAGAGGAGAGACCCAAGTTAGTACCTCAGCTGAGGGTAAAGCAGGCAGATTTGGCCATGGTATGTCTTGTCTGACATCTGCTGCACATCCAACCAGTGCATTGATGGGTTTGGGTTTGCCACGGTGCTGGCATGTCTTGTCCAGCCCGCTGAGGAGAAGGAGGTTAGACAGCAAGTCTTTGGGAAACCAGGATTTGTTACTTCTGCTGCTTCTGGAACAATGTGTTAAATCTGGCAGTGGCAGACAATGTATGAAGCAGCATCCTTTCCTTTAGAATACGTTTAATCCACCTTGCTTTTCATAGCCTTTTAGATCCAAAAGGCATATGCAGATACTTGTATAGTCTTAATATTAGGAAAAAGGATAAGGTGGTGAAAGAATTTAAAGTATTGTGTTCTTAGGACTTTCTACTCTGCATGTAAAACAGGGGTTGGCATAGGCTCCTAAAAAGAGGACTGGAAGGGCAGCAACTTGACCGAAACTCTCAACAATGAAAGGTGATGCTCAGATTATTGTAGGCAGGGCAGAGCCAAAGAGAAAGTTATGATTCTGACCCAAGGATATGTAGACACACGAGGTTATAGGTGTATTTGGGGAGAGAGCAACCGTATGGGTGGTAAGAGCATGAGAGTCTGTCAAGAAGGGTGCTATACCACTGTGTAGCACCTGTGAAGGCATTACACTAGAAATGTGGCCTCTTGAGTTTTGTACCTGAATCTGTTCTATTTTGATATGCATAAATATATATAGATGGCCTGGCAAAACTCCATCTCTGATAACTGCCAGTTTCCTTTCCAAATGCATTCTTCTATCATATCCATTTTTATTTCCTGTGCTTGTCTGGCATAAAATTCAGTTGTTCCTCCTAGCAACAGCTTTGCTTGGAAATAAATATAACTATAGCTTCTGTATACACTACTATAACATGAAAGACTTACGAAGTTTAGTTTACATTTGTAAAAAATGCTTTCAGATGAAGGTGTGGTTAATATAAATGTCTGTTAAGCCTCTTGCATATAGTGGATTCCATGAAAATAAATGGAAGAATATTTTTGTGTATTTGAGACTCTTCTGTTTGTATTATCAAACCTAATACTTTAGTCTTCTAACCTAGTAAAGTAGGAAGGGAATGTGGTAACAGCAAAGCCTTTGCCCAGGTAATTCTGTTGTCTTGGGTGTGTTTAAAGGTTGTCTGATGCCTACCTTGGGCTTCTGGAGTTTGACAAGGCTTCTACAGAACGGAGAAGCACTTATATCCCTCATCTATTTCAGAGGGAGAAAATGCTGAAACATGCTTTCCCCCCCTGCCCTTTATTGCTTACATTCTTTGCGAATGTTTTAACAGCCTACTAAACTTTAAAACCTAAATTGCAGAGCCAAGTTCATGAGCCGTGAGTGGCATCACTGTAGGAAGGCTAGGGGTTATTTGGGTGGCTCCTGTGGTGTAGAACGAACCATAGCAGATGGCCTACTCCTTCCTTTTTCAGTCCCATTACCACCCTTTCCTAATACTTTGCAAAAGCATTGTGGTAAATCTGAGTGTCTGGTCACTCACTGGGTTTGCTTGGAGGCAGAGTTTCTTTGAGCAAAGCACAGAGGATTTAGTTGGATAGGCTTTGAATTCAATGTTTGAAGTGTATTGACCAAAGCTCTTGCTCTGTGGGAGTGCTAGACTTTTGTAGCCTGAATAAATTTGATTTTGCCTAGTTTTCTTTTTGTCTGAGGAAAGAGCAATTTGTAACGCTTTTGCCAAGTGCTTCATGAGCAAGCCAAGGCACTTGTAGCCACACAGCTCGTGACAAGTTGCATGTAAAGTGTTTACAGTGCCTATTGCTACCCATAGACTTAGGAGTGTTCGCATTGATTGTTTAATTGTAAAGTGGAGTTTTGAGATTTGTAATACCTTCTTGCATTTCTGGCACACTTGCTGTATTTGAAATGGAGAAGTCCATTTCCACTGTCTCTTTCACAACTCTGTTGTTCAACCCCTTTACTGGTGCTCTCCAGAGAAACTGCTCTGCAGTGAAGTACTGTTGTTAATTGAAATACTCTGAAGTCTGTTGTGGTTGGTTTTTGTTTGTTTGTCTGGGGTTTTTGGTTTGGGTTCTTTGTTGTTTTTTTGTTTGTTTGGTTGTTTTTTTTTTTGGTGTTCCCCCAGCATTTGTCTGCTGTCATTCTTACCATTTGTTCCCAATGTATAGAAAAACTTTTTGATCTGATGTGGATTTTTTTTTTTTTTCATTTCAATTTGAGGAGGGAGAGGAGGGAAAGGAAGAGAAGCCTCAAATTACTGTCATTGCAGCAGCATATTTCAAAATTGGGACCTGAGTATTTCATTGAAAGGTGCACTGAATATTAGAAGGTGTGCTGAGGGTAAAGGGTAGGTATTGGAGCCAGCCATTCAGAATGTTTGAATAAATTTATTTGTATTGAGTCCAACCCTTTTGTGTCAGTAAAAAGTACTACTGAAACTCCCAGTAGGACTGTCAGCCACAAATCCAAGGTATTTTTTGCAGTTGTCAGCAGGTATAAGAGGATTATTTGTTTTGTAATAGTAACAGATGCCAGAGAGCTAAACTTTTTTTAAAATTAGGAACAGTGAACTTTCTGCTGCTGCTTTGAGGTACATCAGCTAGAATAATCTATATGAGAGAAGCTGTTTTTTTTCTGCTAATTACTTCATTTTGGACAGCCTGAGAGTGCCATTAAAGATGTTGTGTCTGATTTTACGACAATGGACTTCTGCGTTGGGTTTGCATGGCAAGGTTTTGGTAGTGGGGGGGCTACAGGGGTGGCTTCTGTGAGAAGCTGCTAGAAGCTTCCCCTGTGTCTGACAGAGCCAATGCCAGCTGGCTCCAAGATGGACCCGCTGCTGGCCAAGGCTGAGACAGTCAGCACCTCTGTGATAACATATTGAAGAAGGGAGAAAAAAAAAAGTTATGGAGGGCTTTTGCAGCTGGAGGGAAGAGTGAGAAGATGTAAGAAACTCCGCAGACACCAAGGTCAGTGCAGAAGGAGGGGAGGAGGTGCTCCAGGCGCCAGAGCAGAGATCCCCCCTGCAGCCCGTGGTGAAGACCATGGTGAGGCAGGCTGTCCCCCTGCAGCCCACGGATGAAGGATCAGGGGGTGTAGAGATTCCACCTGCAGCCCCTGGAGGACCCCACACTNAGGGATGGGGGGAGGTGTTATAAGGTCTGGTTTTATTTCTTATTCCTCTACTCTGTTCTGTTTGGGAATAAATTAGATTAATTTCCTCTCGCTAAATTCAGTCTGTTTTGCCCATGATGATGATAAGTGAGTGATCTCTCCCTGTCCTTATCTCAGCCCACAAAGCTTCTCATTATCCTTTTTCTCCCCTGTCTGGTGAAGGAGGGGAGTGATAGAGCGGCTCTGGTGGGCACCTGGCCCCCAGCCAGGGTCAACCCATGACAACTTCTTGCTGGCAACCTGAAACGTGGCCACACACTTAATTCTTAAGAGTCAATGAACTTGTATAGGATAACCTGGGGTAAGTTTAAATGTGGTAAGATGCTTTGTTGGCTTGAATCATTTGCTGCATCATACCAGCAAAAATACTAGCTTATGTTCCTGGCTAGAATTATTGTCATACGCTTTCCAGCATGCTTTTCAAACGTACTGTGGCCTCTTGTTTTATTAATGGGACTTGCAAAAACAGAAACATAAAACTGAGTATGGGAATTTGCTGTTATGTTAATCTGCATCATTAGCTTCTTATTGTTTTATGATTAAATTATTTTGATTAAATTTGTGGTAACTGAACATCATCTTCCCCCTAGCCTTTATAAAATCCATTATTTGAAAAAAATGAACGTAGCATCTAAAAAGTCCAAGGGGAAATGTTTTTACAGTTTTTGTTCATATTATAACTTCTTTGTTGTAAAGACTGTTGTTTGTAGTGTGGATGAGAAGTTTAATAAAGTCCTTGAAACCTAACAGTGCAAACATCTAAGGCTTCTTTTAAAAGGTTTGTCCTTCTGCTTCCTTGCATCTGTATCCAGTTATTTTTTGATTCTTTGCATGCCTTTCATTATTAAGTTTTCCTCTCCACATGGCAACTTAAATGTCCAATGACTTGGTTCTGGTTTGTGGTATATGGCAACACTAACCCACTGGAATTGGAGGATGGTGCAGACATGTATGGGGGAATGAGAGAATAATGCTGTAGCTGTTTGATTAGTAGCCAGTTTTCGTGCTTGAGGATATTGATCTTTAGATTATGCTGCTTCTGCAATCTCAAAATACACTGTTTGAGTATGTATTTGTGTTCTTATGATCATTCAGGTGCTCAGCAGCTCTGTTTTCTGTCCACAGTTGACTGAGTTGAAGTTTAAATGATCAGTGTCCTTCAGGTGGAGACAAGCTCCTCAGTTCTGAGATCACTGTAGGGAGATGGTAAATAAATGTATAGAATGGCCTTTTGCCTTTCCCATCTAGGCCATTTAACAGAGAGAATCTAAAAGTAAAGGGTTTTCCAAGTACATCTGGCACTACTTTTACATGGTGATTATTTGCACTGTATCATGAGTTAGGCTGAAAAATGAAAAATGTCAGCCATATAATGAGACAGCATCAACAGCATTTTGTAGTAACTTAGGAAAGACCTGAAGAATATGAAGAGGTAACTGCAAGGTAACTGAAGTTGATTTAGATAAGCAGAAGGTAATGACCAGGGCTGGGATATAGAGGTGGTCTTACCACATTCAGAATCTTGATTTCCAGTAATAGTATTGTTGGTTTAGTTGACTTGGACCTTCAGCCAGTGATTAAAGTCATGCAGTTTGCTTCCATTAGGAGGGAAAATTGATGAAGACCTGATATTTTTAGAATCAATATGACATATTTAAAGGATATATGCAAAATCATGTTGTTTCTGAGCCCAGTTGAACACTGGGAAAATGGTTTCCTTGCTCAGTACTGTAATTATGGGGGTTTTTAACCTAGCGCATCTTCTGAAAAGCACAGTCTTAGTTCTTACCTGTAGTCACTCTGGCAGCTTTTCTTGATATGCACCTCTTTGGCTGTAACCCTTGCCTGCGCCCAGTCCTGGTAGTCTGGTTCTAGAGCTAAGTAGTTGAATGCTCGGGGCTGATCAAGCCTTTTCACTGTGCTATTTAATTAGGCTTGGTATGTAGGGAGAGATGAATGCAAACTCTCACTTGGAGTTCTAGGCAAGTTCCACATATTGTTTAAAGAAAAAATAATGTTTGCTCACTTCCAACCCTATTACAGTTTTTTGGTTCCTGTATTTGATAAACCTCAAGGCACTTCAGAGAATTTCATGGGTAGCAGAAAACCCTTGATTAGTTACCTCTCTAGCTGTGATATAAGTGTACTAGAATAATGTACTTTATCAGCTTCCTATGAGAAATTGCTCTCCCTCTTTGTGCAATTTGATTCTCTGTATTCTGCATGTCTTTTACCTGAAAGAGCCCCTTGTAAAGCTTCTAATGAGACTTCCAACTCATGTCTTTTCATTACTAGCTAGTCTCTCCAGTCCCTTGCACGGTAGGTAATAACTAAATACTGTTCAGTTCTTCCGTTGTCCCCAGAAAGACTTGGTATTCCATGGCCTTGGGATATTTGTTATAAGATTGCTGAATATGTCATGTTGTTTCTGCAGCTGTGTTTTTTGGGAAAAACATCTGAAAAGCTTCTATATACTCTGGTTTCCTTGAAATGATACAGGAAGCTTGCAATCTACAAATCTTAAAAGAAGAGGAAATGGCCATCTCTTCCTGAGCAGTTTCATTGCTATATGCCACCAGTTACTTGCTCCTTAAAGCCACATTTTCAACTGGTCTGACTTGGACTAAGTCAGAGCAGAATCTTCCATATGGCTGGAACTGTGGCTTTCCAAATACCTCACTTCTTTTTAAGAGCTAACCAGCAATTTTCGCAGAACTTTGTTGTAATAAACCTTACTCCCTCTTAAATAACAGTGAAAATTTTGTGCAGCCTTTGTCAGGAGTTCATTTTGGGCAGTTATCACAGAATATACTTGAACTTTTCATAACAAGTTCCTTCAAGTCTTATGCATCGCTGTCCAGAAGCAAGACTTGAATCTGTCCCCTTTGAAAGCAAAAATCTGCTGTGAATTACACCTACCTATTTATGATAACAGGTGGCTCTTATCTTTGATTTTTTTTTTTTTTAATAGCAATCAGACTCTGCTCTTTTTTCCTCTCGAAACAGAATTACAGATTTTCCCCAATTACTCGTTGGAAGGCTTATTCCTGTCTCGTGGGTGCATTTCTTTCCAGTGGACTCTGTCTCATTTCCCCAGTATTTGTTGGTTGTTTTTTTTTCTGGACTATACAGTGCAGACTATTTCTGTTGCAAAGAAGAAAGTTTGATTCCTAGTAGAAAGTCCTGTGGTGTTGTAGTGAACAACTCTGTGTAAGCAGCCAAACAAATGAATAGAAACTGTGGGATTGCTGTGGTCCCGTTCGATGGCTTGTTGATTATTAGTTTGTTTTAGCCAGCCTGCACTAGACCAACTAGTTTGCGTCTTGTATTTCTTCTGTTTCGACCAGGATCCTTAGAGTTAACAGCTCAGATTGCGAAGCAGGTTTCGACCATTCCCCCTGCTTTGAAAGAGGTAGTCCTTCCTCTGGAGGAAACAGGAGTGCTATTTCACAAGTCATTTGCTTTGCATAGACCATTACCCTAATGGGATTTTTCACACGGTTGGTTTGGATATACTGTTTTCTGGTGTTGATTACACAATCTGAAAAGTATCCCTTTACTTAGGGCCGTGAACCTGGGTGTATTCTCTGGGCATTGTCTCTCTTGAAACCTGACTGGGAAGATCTGCTTTTGTCCGGTATCTGTTAGCTTTTTAAGGCTGTATGATACGGTAGCTGTGATTTTTGAGCCACCTTAACAATTGAGGGAGGTAAAGTACCTTATGAATGACTCTGGCATCATAGTGAATTTTGCATCTGGAAAGACAAGCAACAGGATCAAATTAGTAATGCATACCATTGCCAGTGACTCAAAAGGAAACTGTAGTAATAGCGTTGTAGTTTGCGATACTGCCCCTGGGTAGATTCTGATGCTAGACAGTTGACTCTGCGAAGACAGTTCAGGTTATTGTTACGATGCAATACTTTAACTGTGACAGAGGCCGTGCTTTCAGAATGCTCTCCTAGGGAGAAAATATTTTCGTTACTTTGCTTTCCCCAAACAAATCCAAAACCCACTAAAAATCAAACAGCTGTCGCCCTGTCCTTGCCTAAATAGCAGTTCCGTAGCATCTGTGGCACATGGCTACAAAATTTTTATAGCAAGGATGTTTATCTTTCTCTCTTGTACTTAAGCTTATAGGGAAAAGGAGAAGAATGGGAGTTTGCACGTTTTTAATGTGTTTTAACATTCTTTAAAAGAACAAAACTCTACATTTACCATGGTCTAAGGTCCACAATGTGTCTAACAAGCTTTTTGTTTGTTTTAAAAAGAAATTCACAGCAATCCAGAAGGCAATTTAGGTGACTCGTGCTGGTTATGCTCTGCACGTTTGGCCAATGGGGACTTGCCTGGCAGGTCTTCCAGCATAGCAGACCACAGTTCCATAAGGATTCATTCTGGTTGAACTGGTGCTTGCTTGCCCCATCATCCCACCTTCTGATAGCTCTCATTGTGTTGTCTTGCCCACCCTCTCCCCACTTTTTTTTTTGTTTTGTTTTGTTTTTTTTTACCAGCACAGATGCTCATGTGATGTTGCAGCGGCTATCTTTTGCTTCTCAAGTATTAGAGCAACTTGCCCAAAATAGGAACAATAAGAAATATCTTAGATAAAGATAGTGAGGGATATAATTGAGGTCTTCCCACTTTACATACTTTTTTGTTGTTGTTTACTTGTTACTACTCTAATCTTTAAGTTTTATGTTTAAGTAGGTGTCAGTAGCTGTATCTGTTTAGTAATTTGAAAGTCTTGGTGTTTGAGTAACGAACAGTAGCTCAATTTGAATGTAGCTGCTTGCATACTTCATGTTTGACATGCAGACGAAACAGTCTCAATAGAGTAGTTTAATTTGCCATAATATTTTGCAATATAGCTAAAGATGTAGATAAAGATACGGATGAAGATCTGAAGATCTCTATCTTTGGATGAAGATATCAAGACTTTATAGCAGTGAATGCAATTACTTACTCTGGCTAAAATGCATCTTTGCCTCAAGTTTGTGGTGTTGGTCACTGGTCTCACATTTTTGCCGGGTCTCATGATCTGAGGTGAGTCATATTCTGCTTCTTCCTTGATTAAGGTTTGAACTGTCCTTCAAATTTACGTCTTTGCTGCAGTTCTGCAGCAGTAAGGTAAAAAAACCTTGCCCGTTTGTATTTGCAACATGTGCTTTGTGACTGTAAAGGCTGCTCCTTTTCATGCTGCAGGATGAAATTGTAGATTTTGTTGTAGCTGAAGGTATCTGCTAAGAAAGAATTTTGTTAACACTGGGTTTTTCCTCCTGGTGTTAGGCTGTAGAACAGAGTCACAAAATTGTTTAGGTTGGAAGGAACCTCTGAGAATAATCTATTCAAACTGCCTGCTCAAAGCAAGGGCTGCTGGAGTAGGTTTCCCAGGTCCATGTCCAGTCAGGTTTTGAATAGCTCCAAGGATGGACACTCAACAACATCGTTGTTCAACCAGTGCCAGTGTTGGACCACTCTTACAGCAAAAAAGTGTATTTAGTTTTTCCCGTGTTGAAGTGGGATTTTCTCTATTTCAATTTGTGCTCGTTGCCTCTCAACCTGTCATTGGATACCACAGGAAAGAGTCTAAGTCGTCTTAACTCCTCTCCCCACACCTCCATCAAGTACTTATATATGGGTAAGATTCCCCCTCTGGAGCCTTTTCTTCTCCAGGCTGAACAGTCCCAGCTCCGTCAGCCTCTCCTCATATGAAAGACGCTCTGATTGCTTAATCATCTGAGCCTTTGTTGGACTCAGTCCAGTAAGTCTGCATCTTATATTGTACTGGGGAGCCCAGAACTGGACCCAGTGTTCCAGGTGTGGCCTCCCTAAGGCTGAGCAGAGGGGAAGGACCACCTCCCTCCACCTTCTGGCAATGGTTTTCCTAATGCAGCTCAGGATACTGTTTGCCCTGCCATGAGGATACATTCCTGGCTCATGGTCAGCTTGTCCACCAGGACCTCTTTTCTGCAGAGCTGCTCCCCAGGTGTGGGACTCGGCAGTTCCCCTTGTTGAACTCCTTGAGTTTGCTGTTGGCTCATTTTTAAAGCCTGTCTCACATCCGTCTGAATGGCAGCATGACCATCTGGCGTATCAACCACTCCTCACAGTTCTGCCTTGTCTGCAGACCTGCTGCAAACTTGCAGAGGGTACACTGTGTCCTGGCATTCAGGCTGATGATGAGGATGTTAAACAGTACTGGTCCCAGCATTGACCCAGAGGTACAGCCCTAGTAACTGGCCTCCAGCTGGACTTTGTGCTGCTGGAGGTGGTGATTTTCTCTCCTACAGCTTTCCTTCTTAAAGCTCAAGTCCCAGTGTTGACATACTGAATTTCAGACTACCTTACCCCTTTTTTGTGCTCTGAATGACTTTTCCCTCTTCCCATTTTATTTCTCATTCTTTTCATATATAATATATATATATAAAATATATGAGAGAGAGAGAGAGAGGCAAGGCCTACCTCTTTTTGACTTGAACCTGGGAAGGAACAACGTCTTCAGCTCCATATGGGAATTTTCTATGAAGATACCTGTAATTTTTAAAGGAGAAGGAGATGGCTTTTATTGAGTTGTTCCTGTCTGTCAGTGTTTGATGTGTCAAGACTCTGTCAGCTCTGTTCCTGCTTGGTTAGCTGCTCAGCAGTAGTGATGGGGCACACGAGTACGGGTAAGTGTTGTAGTAACCTGCTGAGTGCAAGTTATTAAAAAACAGAGCTGCAGCCAACTGTTCTTTGCTTGAAAGGGTGATAAGGGTAACAATAATAGCAAGCTCTGTATTTGTAGCATTTTTTAATTACCAAGCTGCACTAGCATGTTTTTTCATCAGAGAAAAGAAACACTCTTTCCTCTTCTCTCTGCTCTTCTGTGGTACTTAACCTTTTACAATGAGAAACCTGCTTAAATTGTTGTAATGTTCTTATATTCTGAAATTCTTCTGTTTTCAAAGTAACTTTTCTTGTTAATTCTAGAAAAGCCAATCTGTTTTTAATAAAACTATGTTACAGATATAACTTTGAGCTTAAGATATATTTTGCATTGTAGCCTCACTTAATATACTGTAGTTTCAATATACACTACACGAAATATAACTTTTAAGACTGTGGCGTCAAATTATGCAAATTTGATTTTGGCCTACCTTCTTGTTAAGAGTGAACATCAGTGTTACTGGTGAAACTGCAAGAGTTTGATTGTTGCATTTAAAAAAAACAACGAAGTGTTCTGTGGGTTTAGTATAGGAAGTCATGTGCTTGAGTGGTGAGAATCCTTTGTCATTTGTAAAAATCATCCTTGTGGAGAAGGAGACTAAAATGTAGGACCCACAGCCTTGTCTGACATAAAGGCTCTATTTATGCAAGTACTGAACCTTTTTGCATTGACTGTGATGTTTCCATCATTGTTGCTTACCTGAGGTTGAATGACAGAAAGGGCAAACTGGTAGAGAAACTTTTATGTCTTGGTTCTTCTCCTTAAAAAAATTTCAAATGCATAGTATCAGTATAGGGAGCAATAAAACATGTGTGGACTGTAATTTCTCAGGTCATTTTTCCATACAAATGAACCTGTGGCCCTGTTACTGTCAAAGCAAGTTTCTTGCCGCATAAAATTGTGCAGTTTTAGTAAGCTGCAAATCTTTTCTTTGCTCTGTATTAGCTGAGATCTTTCTATTCAGTCTCTTCAATGCTTGCTTTATGGAAATATATTTCTTTGTTTCTGTCACTTACGGTGTTACAGCTTTTCAGTCATCCTCAGTGTGTTTAGAATTTTTTAACCAGCGAAAGGCAAAAGTTCCTATTTAGTTTATATACCTCTTTTTGGTTTATAGTCATCTTAAAGACTGTCCTGTAAACTTTATATCTTTATTTGATGATATTGGAAATACACATTTTTGAAGATAGACTGACAGTGTGTTTTTCCACAATGTAACTCAGAATGACCAAATTGAGTATGAACTGAAGTGATAGCAGTTAACCTGAAGTATATTTACAGATGGCTCAGATTCCTTTGTCTTTTTAGGACCTTGCCGACTATATGTTTCTAACTAGGTAATTTTTTGTGCATACTTTGAAACTGCTTAGGATTGTTTTAAACTTTCAAGCCTGACTGTTTGATTTTAAGTATCCCGTAATAACCTTTACTTGTTCTGATCTTTCATTTCCTAAGTGTATTAAAAATGTAAAAAAATATTCTCTTATGGTGAGAAAAAATTGTGAGACTGCCCCGTGAGACTGAGCAGCATTGTTTTGCTGCTGCTGCTTCTAGACCTCAAACAAACTAATTTTTTTTTTCCTGGCCATTATAACATCTGCAGTATGTAAGGTATTAGAGCTTTAGGATATTAGTTCACGAATGCATTGATGTTCCTCTGGGTAGTTAATACTTAATGTATTTTATCTGTCACTGGGGAGGAATGTGCTGTACAGCTTGCTCCTTCTGCAAGTGGCCTGACTCATGAGCTCGAGGTGCTTCAAAAGGATTTCAGCACTCCATCCCATTCTTCAGCCTTGCAGTTGCTTTTCTAATAATAGAAGCAGCAAAACAGACAGTGGAGTCGCTTCTTGGCTGCTACAGTTTATTACCAGTATAGTCATGAAAGCTGACATCTTCATGTTTCGCAGTCCATGTTTGCCTGCGTGGCTATGAACACTGTGTCTCTTGTACTGCTCCCTGGAAGCAGTAACCACCATATGCAACTGGTGTTCCAGTTTGGATAATCAGAACTAAGAGCCATAGCACTTCGGTGCCTCTACAATTCAAGCAGTGTTGAGGAAGCAGCATAAAGTAGCTATTGGAGACCTCCAGCCAAAATGCAGATGGTACGTCCAGTGAAAGATGTGTTCTTCTAAGACTTAAGATATATTGGAACTATTCCTTAAATATCTGTAGGGAGCATAGCTTGTGTATCCTGACAGAATTTGTTCACTTTATTAGTTTTCTTATCATATAAACTGCTTGCCTAGCATAATTGCGAAGAGGTGAGGCTCTTGAAATGATACTGCCTGTACTGAAGTCAGTGGAAGAAGTTCGCTTCACTGAAGGTGAGCTAAGGTTTTGCTTTTATTGATTCTCAGTCACATATGGGTAAAAGGAGCCCTCTCTTCAGCCACAAGCATCATCTCTTGTGCCAGCGAATTAAAGAACTCAAACAAACTGTACCCATGAGGTCTTGAACGTGTACTCCAGGAAAATTAAGTCAATCTTCAAAAGTAGTCTTGCTAGAGGCTATTTCCAAAAGGAACTGCTGTATTTTAGGAAGAAGGTGGTTCTTGGGTTGGTTAGAAAGAAGAGAGCCAGGGCATCTCTGTTGTCTCCTGTTTTTAACACCTCTTACTGTCAGTTAATTGAAGTAAGGGCACGGGTTGGCTTAGGGCATAAATATTGTGACTGCTGAAGTCCTCTTCTCCACAAAGCAGATCTGCCTGTAAACTGCAGGAGGAGAGGGTGGAAGCTAAGAAGAATGGAACAGAAAGCAAAAGGAAATGTGTTGTTTCCTACAATGAAATGTACAGGTGTGCAAAATGGTTTGTCATAGAAAAATTAAGATGGTGACTGTGACATCTTAAACCCAGCCTTTGTTTATTAACATGTACTGTAGGAACAATCTCCCTTTATGTAAAGGCTTCTCTTCGCTAGCTGCTGCTGCTTCTCTGAGTTCTCTATGATAAGTGTTTTTCTTGATAGAAATAAAAGAAGAAAATTGTCATTGCAGGTCAGTTTTTTATTCAGGCTTTTACGATGGTAATGCTAGCTGTAAAAGATGCTTTTCTTGGTATCAAAATCTTCTTTGAAACTGTATTATTACAACCTTAAGATATGTATATTTTAATAGCATTGAAAATGACAATATTATTGTTAGTAAGGGTACATTCTTTAATAGGAAAAGAAGGATAACACCTTAAGTGAAGCTGTGTTTAATGAGATATGATGTTCTATGCATGTTCTTTCCATCCTTTTCTGGATTGTAATTTTATTGATACCTATATGTCCTATGTGTACTTAGAGACAATATATGAAGGTTTCCTTGGCAGTGTGAATTTTGGAGGGAATGGGTGAGATAGGAAGAGCTCTTTTTCTATTTCTCCAATAGTGTGTGTTTGATTTTATAGAGGTGTTTTTAGATACCTTCTAACCCTAAAATACGCACTTAATAAATATAAAAAACTAACTGCATGCTGATTTGCTTAGTCCATTGTTTGTTTTCCTTTTTTTTCACTGTAGGCAACTAAGTTGCAGAGACAAATGCCTTTAACCATTTTGTAAAGGGGAAAAAAACCCCACCTTTAGCACATCTTCTTTTTTTTTTTTTTTTTTTTTTTTTTTTTTTATGCAGTCTAGGCATGCTAAGTAATATTTAATTCTGGCATCACTTCTGGGATTTCTTAATGCCAGCTATCAAAGAATCCCATCTATAAAGAAGAGACAAATGAGTTTAACAACTGTACGTAGCTACTCTAGCTGAAACATGCTTTGACGAGCCATTTGTGAATTACAGTAAAGCAGGGTTTCAACTTGCCAGACACAAATGCTTGAGTATGAGGAGGAATGTTTAAAACAAAAACCTGGTTGTTATGAGTTACAGTCACTATTGAATACCTAATAATAATGTCCTTTCTTTTGGAAAGCAGGGTAGCTTTTGAGGACGCAAAGGAGGCTGCCCATTAATAATGCCATTTATTTGTTACTGAAGGTTTTCAAGTGATTGGAAAGGTAGTACTGTTGAGTTCCAAGTGTTACCAATGTGCAACTTCTTGGAACAGGTTTTCTTGAAGTCTTGTGTCATGGATGCAAGTGATTACAAGTGATCAGAAGGAAAATAAACTAAGGGGTGGGAAGTTTTGGAGTAAAAGTTCTTGTGCGATTACTTGAGAAAGTTGTGAATATTGTGTGTAGACTCCAATCTAAATGGCAAGTAAAGTGGATATCCAAATCAATTACATGTTTACATGAATCATAACTTTCAGGTGATTTATCTGTTTCATGGGTTTGGGCTTTTTAATAATTGGGATTAGAACACTTAGAGTTTCCCTGACCTTGCCATAAAACATCAGTCTTTCAATGTTTTTTATTTATGGGATTAATATTTAGCTTTTTAGATTTGGATGATGCTAGTATGAGGATTGCATCTAGTTCCTTTGCTGCCTATTTCCTAATGGCTGTTGAAATTTCTGGCAGGAGGCTGCTTTTTTGCTTTCCAATTCAGTGGATAAATAAGAAGTTAAAACTCAATATATTTTGAAATTATAACCTCAGGTATTCATTAGCATTTAAGTTGTTAAGATGGTAATGAAATTTATGCTGATTCTTATGGCATGCACTGTAGTGAAACTATTAACTATAACAAAGATGAGACAGTCAAAAATTTCAGAACATTTTTTAAGTTTTAAAAATGCAGTATGCAAAATGAAGTAGTTCGTATTAATTTCTAGGCAGTTGTGCGGAATACTAGACTGGGATTCTTGCCAGGTATATTCAAAAGTATAAAATAAATCTGCTGAATTGTTAGTTAGCTGAGTAGTCATTTGCCCAGCCTAATGACAATAAAGTGCTCGAATATTTATTCATAGCATCGCTTACATGCACACAGTTATGTTAAGGACATGATTACAAAGCAGGCAAGTGTTCTGAGAACTCTCAATAGCTACATTTAGATGTGTAATATTTCAGTAAAAATGTGGAAACCCCCCCTCTTTTATTGCTTTTATTTTCTTCTTTAAGGCTTTGCAAGGATTGGCTAGTGAAAAGCTCGGCTTGCAGCTCATTATATGAAATATTTTCTTGATGTTTTAGAGACTTGTGTATATCTTGGACTCCTTGTGATAAGAGAATGATAAATCATTCTGTATTACAGCACATGCAGTTGCAAGTAAATTTGTCTTCATCCTTTCCTGTAGAAGCCTTTTGCTTCCAACACTAAGTCACAAATGAAGTATCTCTTACAGCTAAGCCACTTCTATCTCAATCTTGTCAGTAAAAGATGTAATGACTAATCAGGATTACCAGATTTTCTTCGTACCATGATTTCAAATTACCAAGTTAAACTGATTTCCTGTCCCTTTCTTCCCTTCTGTTATTTCACTGTTAAACTGCATTTGCAGAAATCTAACTATTGCGAGGCTGTAGACATAGAATTGGTATCCTTATAAAATGTGCCCTGGCAATAGAAGGAAGCTGTGGAGGAATGTTTGCTGGTTTTCAAGCCCCCGAGTGACAAATATTTGTCTTTGAACTGTTTTTTTTCTGATCTTGTTACAGTGGAGCAAAGCAGTGTTCCTGGTTCTGCTGCCATGCAGCTGAGGTTTTGATTTGAGCGTTTCCAACTGCAGTGGAGGAATGTAATAGCACAAGTATTTCTTAAAGCAAAAGGTGCTCCTTTTGAAAATTTCAGTGGGGTGAGAAAATTGAAGACAACCATGTATTTCCCCCACTGAGTTTAAAGGGACACTGTGAACTTAAAATTCTAGACCTTTGTAGAGGTTTTTCTTCTTTTAAAAAATTATAGTAATGGCTGGCAGTGGTTTTTCTGCACACTTTTGTGGTTTGCTGTTCTGTTTCCGATGCAGAAATGCTCTGTGAAGGACTTGCACTGATTCTTTTCTCCTTGATAATAAGGTCAATCAATTGACCATAAAGCGTTATTAAGCACAAGAGACAGCCTGATTGCCTGAGGAGAAATGACAGAGGGAAAAGAAACTAGAAGATGTCCAGCTGAATCATTGTGATTTAATAACTTACTACCTGTCAGTTAAGCCGCAGAAGTTGAGTTATTAGCCTGGCCAATTGATAGATAAAATGAATTGAGTAAATCAATTAAAGAATTAAATAACACTTTTTTTTTTTTTTTTTTTTTTAAAAAAAAAACACCTTGCATTTAGAGTGGGATAATAGAACCCACTGTCCACTAGACCAGGTTGCTCAAGCCCCATCCAGCCTGGCCTTGAACACTTCCAGGGAAGGTGCAACCTGTTCCAGTGCCTCACCACCCTCACAGGGAAGAGCTTCCTCCTGGTATCTAATCTAAATCTACCCTCATTCAGCTTAAGGCCATTACCCCTTGTCTTACTGCTCCATGCCCTTGTAACCAGTCCCTCTCCAGCTTTCCTGTAGGCCCCTTCAGGTACTGGAAAGCTGCTATAAGGTCTCCCTGGAGCCTTCTCTTCTCCAGGCTGAACAACCCCAACTCTCTCAGCCTGTCCTCATAGGAGAGGTGCTCCAGCCCTCTGATGAGCTTGATGGCACTCCTCTGGACTCTCTCCAACAGCTCCATTTCCTTCTTGTACTGGGCCCCCCAGAGCTGGACACAGTACTCCAGGTGGGGTCTCATGAGAGCAGAGTAGAGGGGGAGAATCACCTCCCTTGACCTGATCGCGCTTCTTTTGATGCAGCCCAGGATATGGTTGGCTTTCTGGGCTGCAAGCTCACATTGCCAGCTCATGTTGAACTTCTTGTCTGACAACACCCTCGAGTCCTTCTCCTCAGGGCTGCTCTCAATCCAAAGATAAAGGGGATCTTCCAAGTTCACGTTGAGAAAAATAAGAAAGGATATGTGCTTAACTTGCCTGGGGAAAAGAAAGGAGGTTGAACATTATGGAATGAATAGTCCTCCCCACCTTCATCTCTCTAGACTGTTTCTATCTACTTGTGACCAAATACAGCATTTTGGTTTTTTACTTTGTGTTCAAGTCTCAATTCAGTACTAATTTGGGAGCCGTTAGAAAGTAATAGAAGTGGCAGCTTTCAAAGGTGTGATGCTAATTGGATTTCTGCAAGGACAGCGAAGCTGTGCATGGATTGTTGCTTCTTGTCTTCAGTGTGTAGCCTATTGCTTTTGCATCAGTTATGCCACTGCTTAAAAAGACAGTGGTAAAGTAATTAACTGTCCCGTGATGAGAGTTGTTCACCACCTGGAGACAGTACTAACAATAACACTACTAAAGATTCAGTAGTAGAGGTGAAATATTTCTTATGATGTCAGAAATGAAAATAATAGCAGTAAGAACCACTTAAGATACCGAACAAACACAGAAAAATAATCATATCCTACATGCATGGGCGATGCATCTTACTTTTCCTTTTGAACTTCATAGAGCTACTCTGCCTGCCCATCCTTTCCTTTTCCCTGCATTGCAGTACCCATCCCTTTTATCGAAGAGGGCCAGACTCTACTCACTTGTCTCTTTGCCTCAAAACCAGCATTAGATGTATTCTGGTCTTTGATTTACAATAGACTTTTTCTAGTTTTCCATCCTGTGTTCTTCTGTGGGAGGCAGTCTTTCTTGAGATGATGGAATTAGCAATTTTAGCTTCTTTTCCTTACCTCAGCATATTTTTGCTACTCAGTGTAGATGTTGGATGATCAACAGCTGTAACTTCCTCCTGACATCATTCTTGCCACGGGACTATCTGGTCTCTGGTCTACAAATAGTGACTAATAGTTTCTGTCATCTGAGCAGCATTTTATGAACCTACTTTCTTGCCTGTAGCTAACTTGTTTCGATTTGAATTACCAAGTTTGTTTAAAGTAGCATTTTAAACAGAATGATCCAACTACAAATTTTCTTTGTTTTGCTTTTACTGGAATAGTTTAATAACAGTAAGTGTAGAAATGAAACAAACTTGCCAAGTTTAAAAACAAACAAACAAATCCAAACAAAACCCCATTTTTGACAACATAATTTTTTTTTTAATCTAATGAGGTGAAACAGTTGAATTTGAAAGTTTGGTAAAAGCTTATGTAATTTTGAGACCCTAAATATGGAATGGTGTAATGACACAAAAAGATCAATCTCTGTATATACGTTTTGGTAGACTATTTTTGGTTTGTTCTTATTCTGCGCATGAAATTTGAAACTAAGCTGGATACCCTTTGCTTGGAAGAATGATCTTGCTAATATTCCTATCTTATGCTATGTGCCAATTTAAATTGACATGTAGTATGTAGGTTTCTTTTTTATAACTGTTTGGGTGTGGGGTCTTTGGGGTTTTTGTTTTGTTGATAGTAAAATTTCCATGTGGTCATTGTAAAATTCACCTTTTTATTTTTTTCTTTTTTAATAGTAGTGGAATGGGGTGATGATGTTAAAGCAGTATCAGAAGATGAAGCCATGGTGCTGGTGAACCATCAAGCAACAGGTGATGTCTGCACTCTGATGATGTGCCTTCAGGATAAAGGCACGGTAGGCTACAACCGGGGAATGGGATAGCTTCCATGTTTGCAATCCGTTACCTTGGGTATGCTCACATCTATGTGCGAAACTGATGACTGACTAATGTGTGTTAATCCACCAAATAATCTCAAGGCCCTGAGTAGATAGCTTTTAGTTTAGATTTGGTTTAATGTGACAGCCAGTAGCTTGGAGCAGGTTTGCCTTTGAAGAAGGTCAAGTACGAGCTGAGCCAGTGTGCATCCAGTCTAGGTTAACATAGAGGGAAGCAGATCTCCTTGCAGGTAATCATGTACTTGACTTTTTCCTCTCCCCTCACGAGGCCAACTTTGGTCAAACCAACGCAGGTCTAGCTTCTTGGTTATGACTTTATTCCAGCATGGAATTTTTCTCAAAGTTAGAAGCAAGTTGTTTATGGGATTTTTGGTAGGAGTTCAGAAACTGAAAGTGACTTCCCTACGAGGGCATGTCCAAGCTAAGCCAGCTAGCTAAGGTCAAAATTGCTCGAGCTCTTATTTCACAAACTCTTAAGCATTTCTTGGTGAGAAGTGCAACTATTGTCAATTGTTTCATGCATTGCTGTTCAGAAAGTACACGTCTAGGGAGTGCAGTGCTGGAAACTAGCATATGGGATCTAAACAGGAAATTAAATTTATGTGCAAATCAGGAGGAATAGGTATTTATGATGAGGCTACAAAGGCTGGGAGACATACCCAGCAAGCTGAAAAAATGCATCAGCTGTGTCTGTCTTAGTGTTGTCTTCTTTCTTGCAACCATATGGTGAAGAAACAAGGAAAACAATTGCTTTTTATTGCATCTGCACAACTTGTAACTGGCACTGTTTTTCTTAGTGTGTATTAATATAGATTCTGTATGCACTGTATCTCTACCAGTGATTTAACATTTTTTTTAGAAATTTTCCCAGATCTTAACTCATAACAGCAGAGCTGATTAAAAAAAATTAAACTCAAACCAAACTCAAAAAGAAAGTATGAAAATGCCTCTCAAGATTGAGCAGAGACTAATTTCTTTCTTTCTGCTGTTGCCTAGAGAAGACTGTGTTTTAAAAGTGCTTTTAATTGCTTTAATTTCTTTTGGAATTGAGGAAATTAGGTATATATGGTATTCTGTACTGTACCTCAATGAGCAGAATGACAGAATAAACACTCTTTAATTCTCTTCATCAAAATTATGCATAGGACAATGTTGTGATAAAGATACAACATATCCACAGGACTATACCCCTACAGTATTGCATGTAATTGTCACTATTGACGTCCCAGGTGTTTTAAATATCACAGAGCTTCATTGACTCATGTATGTATGCTAATGTATCTATGTATCTAAATCATATTTATTCAGTTTGACTCCATAGCTAAAAGGTTTCAGTGAAGACAGAGTAAGTTTCAGTGAATGTAGATGATGTTAAAAATGGAGGAAGGCATTGAGATGGCAAATAATCTTCACCAGGGAAACTGTTAGGTTTGCAGGTTTTCAGAAAAGCAAAACATCCTTAAAATCAGTACTTTGTCCCTTAAACAGTTGCAGTCATTGCTCTTGGAATATCCATGACCAGAGCCTAGTATGGCTTTAACATTTTTAGCTAATAAAGAAATAAAAAAAGTACGAGCTTTAATGCATGCTTAAAATATATCATGAGTAGTACAACTGGCTAAAAATAATGAGAAAGATGAGGATAGTTTATCCTTGATAGAACTTGCCGAATCAAGTGTTTTTAAACAGCGTGCTTCATATTTCTGAACAGAAGAGAATTGTCTTTGCTTTGAGTGACTGTGAAATGACTGGACGAGAAAAGAAAAACAAACCCACCTGTCCAAAAGAAATCATTACACAATAGGCAACTATTTAGGCAGTTTTCTTTAAATTCAGTTTAAACTTAACATGGATTCCTTCACAACCTTGATATTCATCTGTTAGTAACAAGACAGAAATTTTCAAGAATTGTTTTTATTTTTGTTTAGGTTAAGCTGCACTAATTCCTGAGCACCTTTTACCACTCAGACAACACTTTTTAGCGCTCACAGTCTTTCGTGAAGTTGAAAGGCTCGCTTCCATTTCACACAGAAGGGCATACAAAGAAGCAAACCAGCTTACTACAGGCAGCCTCTTGGCAGTGATGGTGCAGTGGCAGAACTAGGAAGACCTTCCTCCTGTGGCAGTCCAAAATTTCTTTTGCTTGCTTTTGCCAGTCAATACAGATTGAAACCAGGTGTAATCTGCAAGCACTTAGAGTTTAATGCTGCTTTTAAAAAAATGTTAATTTAAGATGTCAGAAGTGTTCAATTTAAAGTTCTATTTTTTTCTGTGTAGTGAGGTAGAATACTGAAATGGTCTTGCAACTTGACAATGTTTCGTAAGGGCCATGTCAGGAACTGCAATGCTATTTTTTTCTAGTATTCTATATTCTTATATACGAATGATAGTGTAGCCTATCTGCTTTAAGCAAATTTAATCTTAAGCAGTAAGCTACAATACATGTTAAGCTGTTTCTTGTCTTTCAGATTAACTTATGTGAATAAGGAAAGCATGATCTCTTATTAGGGAAGTGGAACTTAGCTAAAGGTTACCATTTTAACGGAAGGACTAACACATGTTACCATAAGACAAGCCACACAGAGCAAGGTTTCAGCTGAATCAGAAGTGACCTAATTACACCTTTTATATAGTTCAAGAAATCATTCCAATTTGTTTGTGAAAGTAAGTGTTGAAAGAAAACTTAGTAAGTTAGTTGACATCTCACAAAGGTTGTGTGTTTAACAAAGAGAAGTAGGTTAAAATGCTGCTATTACTGTTTTCTGACTGTTTTAGGACTGATAAGTGTGGCTGTTTATATTGATTTAGCACAAAAGCAGTGCCAGAAAGGGTGCAGTGGAGAGGAAAAAGTAGAGCTTGCAGCTGTTTGAGTGCAAGTTTCAAGACATGTGTTCCCAGGTTTCATTGTTAAGTTAGAGGTACTTGAAAGATGAAAGTCAGTCTATTCTGGTTACTTCGTTATGAAATCTATGTAGGGTGAAATGAAAGTGGGCCTGTGAATAGGAGGCACCTAGATTTTTTTTTTTTATAAAATTGGTAACAGCTTTATCTACATTCTGAACTTAGTTAAGCAGGAAGGATGAAGCAAAAAGGACCTGAAACAGCATCCAAAAATTCTTTCAATCCATAAACTATGAATCTGTGCTCAAAACACTTCTGAATGTTTTTGCTTAAACCTATTTGAAATGCAAGTGATAAGAGACTCATCTGATAAGCATTCTTTTGTTCCTGAGGATACTAAATGAAGAGCAACCACCAATATCTTGCAGTGTCCTCTATTCCGCCCTTGGTAGTGGAACAGAATGAATAACCATTAATCTAATTTGTCTTTTGATTGTGTTCTACTCTTTGAACTCTTTCTTTTTGATTCTATGCGTTAGTGTGTGTATTCGTTAATTCATACATAAAATATATGTATTTCTCCTTTGTACTTCTTACTACTACCTATGCTTATAGGCATATTTGTAATCACTGAGCTCTGGAGTTTGCCTCTTTGTAGCTCACTTGCAGCAAACCATCTGTATATTTTGTCTTGGTCATAACTGGTATGTCACACTGATCTTTGACACAGTTGCATCACTCCATCTCAAAAAGACTGAAGAAGTCCAGGGATGCTAGTTAGAAGCCCTGCGTCACCTAAGACATGGTGAGATGGACTTCAGACTCTGAAGAGCAATGATAAACTTGAAATACAAACCTACCATCATCTAAATGCCCAGCTGGTATACAACAGTAAAGTGCTACGGGAGGAGAGAAGTCCTAGCATTGCTGGGCAAGAGTTCGTTCTCCAGGATTGTTGTAGAACATCTAGGGACCAGTGTTGACCTCTCAAACGACACAAAACTTTTCTTTTCAGGGAAGCAGTTTATTAAGCTTGCTTATCTCCCCCAGTAACATAGATTATGTTGGTTTAGCTTCTACTTGTTATAGTAAAACAATATTTGTCAAAATGCTAAAGTAATAGATGAACACTGACAGTCATATGGGTACTGCTGCAGGCTAATTCGTCATCACTGGAATTTTGGTGGTGGTTTCGTCAAAGGATATGATTCCCTACATGAATGTGTCATCTTTGGGCTGGTGTGCAGCCATGAACCTAGGATATTATAGTGCCTTGAAGAGCAATAACACCTCACAGAGATGCTTTTTTTTTTTT
>VXBL01007262.1:325220-356202 GCA_013400195.1 Aramus guarauna
CCCCTCTCTCTTTTTTTTTTTCTCCTCCCTAAGGCTTTCTAATTTACTGAAATGGAAGGAATGTGAATCTCTGCAGAGATGAATTTTTGCTTTAAGATCCTCTCTTTTATTTAACGCAGGCCCGGGGATAGCTGTATGAGAAACCGTTTCACCCATATTAATGTCAAGTGGGGAGTTATATCTAGGAACTAATTTTTCTTTTATCTCTCATAATTACATAGTATGTCTTTGTTCCCTTGGGTGTCTAGTAAGAAATACTACTGGCAGTCAGGAAAGGATGCTAGCATGTCACAGTGAAGAAATGGATGCTTGTTTCTGAAGCAAAACCTCTCAGATCTTTGAGAGCTGTCCTTGTCTTTCCAACATGGTTTTCTTTTCCGGTGATGCTAGAGGGTCCAGAAACTGATGCTCTTGCATTATCCAAGATCTTCAAATAAAAAGTCTGCTAGAATTAAAAAGACACAAAAATTCAGGTTGTTTCAATGTATGTGTTCTTAGGCAAGGATAGCTGGCTTCTAAATGTGACGTTTAGATTTAGCTGAGAGATCAGCTGTATGTCTAAGGCAATAAAGGGTCTTAAGTGGTTTTTGGCAGGTATGTTCTTGCAAGTGTGTAAAAACTTCACTCTGTTGAGCATCCGGCTGCAGTTGTTTAAGTAAAAGAAACAGGGTATATGACAGTTGTCTTTCTCCAAATATATAACCCAGTATTCATTTATAGCTTCTGTGGTCAAAAGGGAGAATAGGTAATCAGAGCACTCCAAGAGATAATTAGATTTTTTTTTTGGAAGACTTACTGAGACATGCAATTCTAAATGCAAACAGCAAATTATCAAGCTGCTTTTACAAAACAGAATTCCAGCATGAAATATGATCTGCTTCTTTCTATAAATTGCACGTAGACATATGAAGATGTGAAAACAGGTAAAAGCCACCATCCTCCATTGTGTCAAACTACTTTGTTAGAAGTATTGTTGGAGGCATGGGATGTGGATTCTCAGTATTTCAGTTACTGTGCCAACCTCTGGTGTTCGGAGAGAAAGGTAGAGTACATTTTAGCAGTGGATGTAATCAACTAATACATGAACAATGCATTGTATTTTCTAGAGGAAATCTTTATTTCTTAGACTGCTCTATTTCTGTCTTGGCCCCAAATTATGTATCTAGGACAGCTGAAGGTACCTGACTACCAGAGAAATATCATGGTTCTCCCTATATTTTTTTGATTGTGATGAATGGACGAGTATGTGTTATCTGACTTTTAAGTTTCACTGAGCTTGAATCAGTATTGGTGTAGCCATATAACAGAGGGAAGAGTAAAGGCCGCTAGCCTCATCTATGATTGAGGGCATGCAAGCAACACTGGATTTTCCAGTTTTGGAGAGCCAACTCCTATCCATCTCCAAATCTACATGTCAGAGCTATAGAGGGGAAAGAATTGTGAGAGAAGCAGCTTTTCCCTTTTATTATTTACCTCTTCTGGAGTAATTCTTCTATTTTAAATTTCAAATGGCTGAACAGGTATAAATCGGCCTTCATCATCCTGTAAGAAGTGATGGTCAAAGTGAATCTAATGGCTCAACCTCTATTTTTGTCTTCTCACCGTGCTTCTTGGCTGGGACAAGGAGCATGACTTAATGAAATTCTCAGGGATGCATGTGGCTGCTCTGCCATGAGAGAAATCAGTAACAGCATGTGGACTGTATGTAGGTCTCAGTGAATGCTGCTGTTCAAAGATAGAGTGAGCATGTATGGAGCATCTGCACAGCAGAAGCATGAGAACAACATGATCTCATCCCTAAAATGGCCAAGTACAAAAAAATACAAGAAAACATGTCATTATGATAGGCATAAAACAGTTGGAGACTTCAAATACAGATCTGTATTGTTTTGTGTACCTTAACAAACACTGAAAATGGTTTTAGTTTGCAACTGGCTTAAAGTTGTGATATGTCAGTAAGAAGCATTACGTTACCTGTGTGAACAGACAGAGTAAAAATTATTCTAGCATATGGCTAGAGTGTAGAATTGTATATTATGTTACAGAAAGACAGCTATTTAATCCTTCTCCTGAGGGAGAAGAGTAGTATCTGTGCTGTATCCTTTGGGGCATAAAGGACTTTATTCCATATGTTTGCTAGTTTTATTGCCATTGCAAGAATGACAAGAATGTGACAGTATATGCATAATTCTCTGCACTTGATATTTACTAAACTTTTTTTTTTTAACTTTTCAGGTTGTCCGTCAGATGATGTGGCTGATGGATCATATTTTTAAGTACACAAACTTTGGCATTGTGTCTCTAATCCACGGAGACTTCTTTATAAGACAGGTAAATAGGAACACGTAATAGTGCTTTGATTTATCCGTACGTTTGGAACGTTGTGGTGTTATGGGACTCGTTACCTCCTGAATGGTTTGCAGGATGAAATAACTATGCTGTAACGTGTGTATTTGGGTAGAGCTTTGTTCTGAAACTGCTTTTTTCCCAAGCTTATTTTATTATTTGCTTAGACACAAATGTTTACAGAACCCAATTACGATGGGAGCCTTTTATGAGAGGTGTACAAGCAAAGTACCTGGGCAGTCCTTTTTGTCTCCGTGCTTCTGACTGTCCATTGTTGGTGCCTTTCTTCTTTCCTTAGTGACCTTGAAGCTGTGCAGTGAGTCTGGTTAGGTCACTGTTCTGACTGTCAAAGTTTCCGATAAGGAAAGGCAGGACCATCCCTTTTGATGGTGACATGGTAGTAGACTAGTTTAAGGTGGTGATGGACCTGCATAAATAGTAATTTATTGGTACTTGAAGGTTAATTATTATTTGAGTGTCGGGGAAGAATGTGTGTTGAGCTCAGCATCTCAAACATTAAGGAGTGAAAACCTCAGGTTATTTATTACAATTTGTTTTTTTTGTTGTTGTTTGGTAGCTGTTGCTCAAACTGCACTCTAAAAGTAGAAACTCTGAAGTACAATGATAAGCATGAACCTGCTGCCAGTTATGTGAACTGTGACATCCAGCATACACGTTTCTTTCCTCTCCTTATTTTTATTTGTCTGGACTTAAAATGTGTGGGCAGCCAGAGAGACTTAATGAATTTCACTTTACAGAGAAGGAGAAGCTAATTTACTCAGAAAGAAATAAAGAAATACTTAATCACAGCTATATACAGTTAAAGTGAGATTTCTCACTAAGACTAGAGGCATGGTAAGACAGCCTCAGGCAAAATTAGATAATAAAATAATGGTCTCTAGAAATAAACAACTGTGTGTTGTGAGAGTATGGAAGGGAACTGGGTTTGACACTTTGTACAATATAAATCTATTTCAGTAGTTAAAATTCACAAGATTCACATTTTGAGGTACAGATGGCTGTCAGCTTGTTAATTGTAATTTCTGAATGTGGTGTTGCAATTCCAGTTACTGAGCTGCACAAACTAAGGCTTTTCCTCATTTTTGTGAAGTGGCTGAGATATGCAGCATCACAAATAAAATTATGTCATCATGAGTCTAAATAGAAACCAACTGAAAATAAAATGTTTCTTGGCTGTTAGTTAGCCCTTGGTTGTAGCAAAAACACTTAAGGTGAGTGAATGATGGTCCCTTGCCGAGCTACAGAAAGGCCTAGTGATATTGATTCCCTCCCCCCAGTAAAATAATGTAATTTGATCATGGTACAATACATCCTATTTGTTAAAAATGTACATTAACTTCATTCTCATGAGGAGCATCAATGGTAGTTTTAGGAATGCTTCTGAGGTCTGCTAGAAGTTGACTAGTGCTTTCTCTTCTCCCATTGAAAAGTTTACTGGAAACTGAGATTGTCAGTAACTTGCCATATTGGTGGTGCGAAGTGCATGGCATCCTAAAGAATTTGTCAGCAGTCTGCAGCTACCTGTTTTCTTTCCTCTAAAGGAAAGAAGTCTGAGCCTGTTCCCTGTCATGGTGATCAACTAGCCACGTCTTCAAGAACTGGTTGCGTTAAGGAACTGCTTCTGTATGACTTATTTTCTCTTCTTTCTGGACAGTATGTTAACTGCCTTTTATCTTCCAGGACTGTTCAGTATTCCATTAGTCACAGTTACTTGTAAACACTCCTCTCTTTCCCATTAGTCCAGTAGATTTTTCCATATTGCAGCAGCATCTTAAACCTCACTGTATTTGCTAAACTGCAGTTTATCCACCAGTCATATTTGTTAGGTTTGTTTAGGTTTTGGAGAGTTCTAATATCTAATGTGTGAAAAGTTTATTATTCACTGCTCTTTTCTTAACTACTGTGCTATCCTGGAGTCCTGTGGTCTGGTGAGAAAGGACTGGTTTAACTGAGGAACTTTTATTTTGCTCTTTAATTGCATTAACATGAGCAGGCAGAGCTTTTTCCTTCCCTTTCATGAGGTAAGTTGGAAGTAATTGCAGTCATGAGACTTCAAAATCTAGGAGAAACACTTTCACAAAACTCATCTCCAGTAAAATACTGTTTCTTGATGTCTTCCACTCAATCCTACTCTTTCCTCCCTCTGCCAAAAAAAACCCTCCAGCCAACCACCAAACAGTGGAAGGTTTGTGGCAGTTTTGTTGATGTTTCAGAGAATTTAAGTCACCTGCTGAGGAGAGCTTAAATTTTGGAGTCCTGAGTCTTTTGAGTGATTTAACAAAGTGACTTTTGAGCACTCAAAAATGCAAATTGATGTAAATTAATTCCTGTGAAAATTTGGGTAGGTCACTCTTGCTGTGTGCAGAGATGGAAAAGATTATTATTAAGATATTGAGGATATTTCTACAGTAATTAAGGACATATCTTACTGTCTTAAATGAAGAAGTTGTGCTAATATATCAAAGAGGAGAAATGAATGAGTCATTTGAGCAATGCAGATTTCGGTGAAATCTGTGGTTTTGCTGTGGTAACTCACATCAGGCCTGGTCTTGAGGTCTGTCTGTGATACCTCTGCATTCTGATAGGGGATGGGGGTGAGGGGAGAGGTGTGTAGAAGATAGTGTAAGTGAAGGTACTGTTTGACTTGCAAAAATTACTGATGATACATGGACCTCAAAATCATAGCTTGAACCTTAGACTGTGTTTGCAGAATTCAGTTTAGCAAATTCAACTTGGAACCTAGTATCAACTAGGCAATTCTGCAAGTACATCCTCCTGTTATGTGACATTACCAATTACAATATGGACACTTTTGCAGAGAAGTCATCAAATCAGGAGCTTCATCCTCAATTTTGGGGGCGTTTTTTCAGCCTTTCTTTAAAGTACCTACCACCAGCAGGTACTCTGAGGAGACTTTTTTTGTGTTGTCTTAGGGGCTTATTTGTATCTCTGAAAAGAGAGAAATCTTAGAAATGCAATAATTCTGTCTAATGTTATCTCTTTTAAGCATTCATTTTATTTAGGTATTGTTTTATCCTTATAGGGAAGAGCACACCGTGACCAGCAGCTTGTGTTACTCAAGGAGCATCTAGAAAAATATTACAGGAGCCGCAATCGGAAATGGATTGTTTTATTTCCAGAGGGTGGCTTTCTTAGGAAAAGGAGAGAAACAAGTCAGGCATTTGCCAAGAAAAACAATTTGCCATTTCTTAAACACGTCACCCTGCCGAGACTTGGGGCAACACAAGTAATTCTGAAAACGCTTGTAGCGCCGCAAGAAAATGGAAATCCAGCAGGTAGAGACGCTGTGATAAAAGGTAAAGACCACTTCAGTCGTGTGGATAAAAAGGAAATTGAATGTCCAAGATTTGAGTTACGTAAAACATTGTGTTGAATTGGTGTTGTGGTTGAACCCCAGCCGGCAGCTAAGCACCACACAGTTACTCGCTCACTCTGCCCGCCCCGGTGGGATGGGGGAGAGAGTCAGAAGGGTAAAAGTGAGAAAACTCGTGGGTTGAGATAAGGACAGTTTCATAATTGAAATAAAATATAATTAATAATAATCCTAATGAAAAGGAAAATAACAAAAAGAGAAAGAAAGAAAACCCAAGAAAAACAAGTGATGCAAATGAAGAACAATTGCTCACCACCTGCTGACCAGTGCCCAGCCAGTCCCCGAGCAGCGATCACCCCCCTGCCTCCAGCCAACTCCCCCTGGTTTATATGCTGAGCATGATGTCATGTGGTATGGAATATCCCTTTGGCCAGTTTGGGTCAACTGTCCTGGCTGTGCCCCCTCACAGCTTCTTGTGCACCTCCAGCCTTGTCACTGGCAGGGCATGAGACACTGAAAAGTCCTTGACTTAGTGTAAGCACTACTTAGCAACAACTAAACCATCAGTGTGTTATCTACATTATTCTCATACTAAATCCAAAACACAGCACTATACCAGCTACTACAAACAAAATGAACTCTATCTTGGCTGAAACCAGGACAATTGGTCTCTTTAAATGTCAAATACATGCATAGTGGACCATCATATTTATATAAATGCTTTCATATTTATTTTTAGTTGCACTGACTTTATTTTTGATGTTGAGAGAAAGGAAAAAAAGATTACCTAAATTTTAATTTGATGTAGACTGTGATGTGGCTGCGTGGATGCTGGGCTTGACACACATGATGGGTAAAGCAGATACTGGAATGGGCACTCAGAGTGAGCAGGAAGGTGGGCTGCTCCTTTCAGCAAGACTGATGGTTTGCTCTGGTTTATGGTGGTATGGAACAATAGTAAAAGTATTTCTGGAATTTGCAAACTATGTTCATGTTTTTATTCCTGGTTTTAAAAGTTTCTTTGGATCCAGTACTGTATACTTTATTCCTCTTCTTGAACTATTTTCTATTGAGTTCAAGTTCTATTCTCTACAGATTTTTATGACGACTGTCCCCTTTTGTTGCTGGAGTTAACTGTCACTGATGACTAGGTTTGAAGGATTGTTTTGGCTGTCTTATGTTAGAAGAGTTATGAGGGGAATAAGAATATTCTTGCAGCGTTATTGTTGCGGGACACCTGGGCTGTAAGATATAGCTGGGATATAAATAATGCCTGTATTTATGGGACTTGGTGCTTTTAGTCTCTCAATTTTTAAAATTAACTTCTTGGCACGTTTGGGGCGAGCAGGGTTCAATCTTACTTAACCTAGTTGTGGATTTCTGTTACTTACTATAGAAACAACAGATTGGGAGTTTGTGGTGGTTTCTTATTGATGGGTGGTGCTGGTATTTCCATAGCCAAATTATTATAATCATTTGGCAGCTTGAACCAAAGATCCATAATAATGAAGACACATATGTAGATGACTTTGGGTTTTTTCTGCCTGAAGTTCAAATTGCAGGGTTAGCAGGAACCTTCATACAGAAATTGCTTCCAGATTTTTAGTTTTGAAGTTAATCATGTCAATATAGGAAATGAATGGAGATGATGTTCTTGCAGGAGCCAAGGGAAGATTTAAAATTAACTGAAAATCAAGCTGTGGAATGCATCAGAGTATTTCCTTTCAGGCTACATTCAGAAAAGAAAGGCTGAAGAAAGCCCTTGTTGTTTTAGAATATTTTAGGTTTAAAAGAGACAAACAGAACACCTCGGTCCTCGTTAAAAGTTTGAGGGTTTTTTTAGGAGAAACGTATGGCCTGTTCCTGTTCTATTTCTTTCCATCTCAAAGGCAAAAAGGTGTGGAAGGAAAGAAGTTCCCCAAATGAATTACAGTCCTTGTAGTTCTGGAAGGGGACCAAAAGCACTCAGCAAATACCAATTTTATGTTTTAATATTCTTAGATTGCTATCAACTTAGTTAAACATCAAGCCTGGCTTTTTTTTTTTTTTTTCTTCCTGAGTGACATGATTCAGACTCCAGAGAAATGAGCATTTGATAGTAATTCACCTAACTGGGTACTAAAATAAAGGCATTGTCTCAGAAATACAATGGAACCACATCTGTCCATCCTACTCAAAAACAGAGGGAAAGAGAAGCAGGCAAAAATAGGAAAGAAATGCGTGATTTTAGCTATTGTTCTTTCAGAGTAATGGACATGAAAATATAATAAAAGGGATGAAAAAGAGAAGTGAAAGTAAATTTTATATGCTAGGGAAGACTAATATTTGATACATAATGAAGCTGAGGTATTTTAAGCCCTCTCTTCACGAAAATGTTTCTAGCATGGTAAAACTTCCCTTTCAGAGATGTTCGAAAGGTTAATTCTTAATCTATATCTTGTATAAAAGACTCTTCCTCTAATCTTCTGCCTTCCAAATGCTTTTACTGTACTCTTGCCGCTTCAGAAAATTTTTGAAGAATGTTTGTTCAGTTGAATGAAATATAATTATATAAATTGTTAGGCTTCTAACTTTGTAATATAACCCTATCAAGTTAGTGATCATCTTTACTTTTATCTCTTTTATCTTTCCCTTTTTTAAACCACATGGAAAAACCTGGCTGAGTGAAATCAAACTTGCCTATATCCTCTGTAGGTTACCATTGTTGAGTTGTGCGTGCTAGAACTAGATGTAGTCTGTACAGTAAAGATCTCACCAGTGTCTTGCGTAGAGACTGTGTAGAAACTTTTTGTATGTTATTACTGTACTCGTTTGCTTGTGAAGTGGCTCGTGTCTCAGTAGCATCACACTTCATGTCTCACTGAAAACATTTTTGCTCTGCACTTCTTCTTATGATCTGTAGTGTCTTATTTAACAATGTTCTCGGTGTCCCGGGTTACCAAATTATTCAACTTACTATAATAAGCTTTCTTCTACATTATTTATCATTTTCTCAATCTTTTTGTTACTGCCAAGCTTTCCTGATAATGATGGGGGGTTCACCTCCCTCCCCCACCTGATTGTAGTTAAATTGGTTTTTAGATTAAGGGTAACTCCTCATCAAAAATTATGTCCCCTTCCAGTTGAGTTTCCTGGGTAGCTATGTTATGATGAGTCACGATACACAGTTGCGCTGTTCTTGAGTGCTGTCATTTTGTTAGTACTTAATTCCTTTAGAATTATCCTTGTAGCTTTTATACCATTCTACTTTCTCAACTGCAATGGTGTATAATACTGGGTTAAAGAAGAAAAGATGACAAAAGCCACTATAATAAAAGATGGTTCATTCTTAATGTACTGCTACGCTGCACCCTGGTTTGGTACAAACCAAGTTGCATACAGTTGTTTTGTCATATCACCCACTCGTTTGCTTTTGTATATCAAATGTCACTGGAGTTACAGCCTTCAAGTAGTAGCTCAAGAATTGTGCAACAGCTAAATGCTACATCATCTGTCCTTCTATAAGGTCTCTAATCTGATTTCTGTCATCGCTTTGGTAGAGGTGGGTTTGTGTTGTGAAGTGCAAGGTTCAGTAGCCTCCTCAAAATTTCATTAGCCTTAATTATGATTTTAGTTTTCTTAATATTCAGTCCCCTTTTCAGTTTATTTTTGTACTATTTATGAATTTCCCACAGTTTATTACCTGATTCTTCCTCTGTAAAGTGACAGGAAGAACAAATGTTCCTGAGCTAGATGATCAATACTATTTGATTATTGTACTTAAACTGATCCGTTCTTTATCAGTTGGTTTTCCAAGGCAAGCAGCCTCTTACGTTCTTAATGTCCTCCTCCTAACAGTTTTCCAAGCCTTTATTCCTATTTAAAGTTGCAAGTACTAGCCTTCATTGGGGTGAAATTTAACTTATTGCTGGTAAATACTAAGTTAAATGACTAAAACAGTTGTTGCTTTTGCTGCCTTTTGAAACACTTGTTTAATTTTAATGAAATTTTACAATTTTGTTCTTAAATAGAAGGATGGAAAAACATATAGGAAAGGTAGTATTATTACTTGATGGCATGAGTGCTTTTGAAGGTAGAAAGTACAGACAATGTAGTTAGGTGGTGTCTGTCTCTGAAAAGATGGAGTAAGTTAGTTCTGGGGTCTGATGAAAGCATCCCTCCCGGCTGATGTGCTGTCCCCCCAAACAGAACACTGCTGCCAGTGCCTGCCTTCCAGGAGAAGGTTTTAGTGCAGAATAGAAAAATGGGCAGCACAGAAATACTTGATGCATAGCCATCATCACCTTAAACGTGTAGGGACTGATGTATGTGCAGTTATTTTACGGTTTGGTTTTGTTCATTTAATTTTTTAACAGAATGCTTAGTCTCTCACATAGTTGCAAGTACAGTGTTTCTTCAGTTAATACGAATTGATCATCTTGTGAGTTTTAGAACTAGCAAAATGTTCTAAGTGTTAAATATGTGGCAATTCAAAGGAGTTTGGAGCAATTGTTCACTGAAGATATGTGTTCCAGAGCTTATTTTTGATCAACCTTGCTCTAATATGTGTTGTTTGTGTGTTTTGTTTTTAATTCTGCTTTATTTTACCATGCAGCAATTTTTTGTCTGATAAGAGGTTGCTATGAGCTTGGTTAGAACCATATTGAAATCTTATCTTACTGTTTTCAAATGCAGGACAGTACATTCAGTTCTGATGATTTTTCTCAGAGAAATTTAATTTTCCCTTCTGCAGAGTTGGACACTGGACTTCGTAATTGATTTTTTTTTTTTAATCAAACTTTTTAATTCACTGTTATATGAAGAATGTGACTTGAATAGCATTGGAAGGTTTTTTTGTTTTGTTTTGTTTTTTTAAAAAAGGAAAGGGGCTTCTTGTTTTGTTCCAGATGATTTGTTACAGAGAGATCTTGGGATAATGAGTAAGATGTTCAGTCTGAGAGCTAATCTTTGGGAAAAGAGTTAATTTTAAGGTCAGTAGTCCAGTTGATCACACAAGGACAAGTAGAGGACAAGCAGCAAGTTACAAGAACACACTGCTGTGCAGTGGGAGGCAACAGCTTCTTTTGGCTACGTTTTGAGTGATCTAAGTGTTTAGGAAACCACACCTGAATACTAGTGAACACTAGTAAATATTTTCTTTTTCAAGTGCAAGCTGCGGTCCTCAGGTTCACACCTGGCTGCTGCATTCTTTTCCACTTCGGATGCAATTTGGCAGTATCACACCATCCAGAGCTCGGCTGGAGGTGAAGTTTCTGGCTGAAACGTGTCTTTATAACTTGCTGTTTTTCTCAGTGGTGAACACTGACAGTCTGCTAGTGGGTTTGAAGAGTCCTGCACGTTGTCAAATCTGGCTTTTAGCATTGATTGAGAGTAACCCCAAGGAGGACATAGAGGGGACGAAGAGAAGCTCTGACCCCCACTAAATTGGTGATTGTAGACAGTCAGGTATCTGCTGTGAGAGGACCATAGAGGATGACGGAGCACTGGATGTCTTGACAATGCTGATAACTAAGTATTAAGCAGCTTACTGTCACTGAATCCAAAGCTAGAACAAAAACATGGAAACAAGTCATGAAGATTTGCCTCAGCTGTGATTTTAAAAAAAACCCAAGCCAAACAAAAACCCCAACCTCCTCCCTTCCCCCCCCCAAAAAAAAAAAAAAAAAGAGAAAAGAAAAAAAAAACAACAAAAAACAACAACAAAAAAAACCCCACCACCAAACCCCAACAAGTTAGGAGACTGGGGTTTTTTATTTTTTGGTGGGGTTGGTTTTTTTGTTGTTATTGTTTGGGGGTTTGGGGTTTTTGTTGTTGGGTTTTTTGTGGTTTTTTTGTCTAGGCTGTTGCATGTGTGTTCAGTCTTGTCTTAGCACTCATAAGGCAAGTATGTACCATTCATACTAAGGTACAGTATTACTACGTGGTTTGGAGGCAACTGTGTAGGACAGCTGCCTGCAGGCCTATTTTGAACATTTATGTACTACTTAAAGAATCAGACCACTAACATTTTGAGGCCATTTGAGAAATCAAAATCTTCCACCTGTGCTGAAAGTAGCAAGCAGACTGACACCACAGAAGAAAGATGAGTCCTCGGAGAGATCGGCTTAAATTTGGCCTCTGCAGCAGTTTCTTCTGGTGCATTCAGCGGCAGCCATGCTGCTCAATCTTTCAGCAGGTACTAGAAATGAAGGATGAGGGTGTCTTTTAATGATAGGTAGAAAGTTCAAAAGGGTTTGGCTGTCAGAAACATCTGTGGCTGTATTGGCCAAGCCAAACTTGGCGAGGGGAGTTCTTGAACAAGTATGTGCAACTCCCCTTTTATTCATCTGCAAATGCCAAGGCCTGAGATTCACACTGTATTATAACTAATGCAGCAGTCTTTCTGTTCTGAGTTCCTGTTAGTGTGCTCCATTTTAAAAATAATAGGGTTTATTCTTGTTCAAAGGTCTGCTTAGGCTGGAAAGCACCATCCTCGGGCATAATGAGTGCAGTTGTCTGTTTCTTTTTCAGTTTCAGGATCTGTTAGAGCTTTGTGACTTTAAAATAAATATGCTCACAACACAGTATAACCCCCCTCAAAAAAGGACTTCAAGATTCATTTCAAAATTAATTTTCTGAAATCCTTGGTGACTTAGGGTTTTTTGGCAATGTCAGATATTGAGATTATGTAAGGCTTATTTTAAACTAGAGGATGCAGAAATATGCATGTGATTTGATAGCACATCTTGGTAACTACAAGTGGACAGAGCTGCGCTAAGACCTGCTTTCTCTAAAGGAGGGCCTGTGGAGGCTGATGTTACCTTCAGGATTTTTTTTTTTTTTNTCTAACCTGGAGTTGCCGGTGGACTGTCAGGGGCAGGGTTTTTTCCCCACCCTGCCCTGGAAGGGGCTAGAGATGAATTTGGTTTTGAGGAATCCATGCAGCAGCTCTGCTCCACAAAAGCAGAAGGTAGGAAATCAGCACAGAAGAGGACTGCAGGAGTCTTCCTGTAATGAAGTTTGAACCATTATCCACTGAGAGAACAGTTTGAAATACTAGCTAAATATTTAATAAATTATTTTAAAACATTTTACTGTAAATAATAAGTTGATGTGCCTATATTTGTCTGGCACTTTTTAATTGCAATTAATGATCTTTGTTGCTTACTCACTTAGACAATTTACTTGTCTTTATCCATTCTTACTTTACATCTGGGAAAATAATAAATTGAATGGCTTTGTTCTGAAATCCATTTCTAAATGAATACTTCTGTGGATTTACTATTAATTTCACAGTGGTTTTTCTCTAATACATTGCTACGTTTAAAATGAAGGACTCTGTACTTAGTGCTTTTCTTAAGAGAGACCTGACAAGCACTCTGTCATGATGCTGGCAAGCTTGGAGCCTCTAATGGGACCTCATGTTTTCATTTCACGTGTCTGTCGGTTTTAAAATACTGTATTTCTAGAAGCTGACACTGGGTGTTTCAGCTTGACCTGCGTAGCTTGCACTTGGCCAAATTTTGGAATAGCACATTGCATGCTACTAATAACTCGTAACCTAAATATTAGGAAATACTGTCTGGCCTTATTTCATGTGCATTTGTAACGAAGCAGTACTACTCCATTGTTGAGTAGGCACCATGAAAACACTAGCTGCTTGTTAAAATAATTGATAGATATATACGATAGTGATGCTGTAATTGTCTTCTCATACTTAATTAAATTAAATGCAAATTAAATTAAATGCAGGTAGAAACTTGTGAGTCAGTCCTTGCATGTATGTTCTAGTTGGTGTTAATAACTGTGGCTTTTAGAGCGTGCCTCAGACTGTGTGTTGTGGATTTCATCATCTGTGTGGTAGCTCTTCTGTAAAATTTGAGTTGAGATTCTGGGCAAGACTAAACATCTGTCTAGCCTAAGACCTTGTCCATGACTCCAAGGGGATATCAGAGGAAGAGTGTGAACGCAGCAAATGTGCATCATACTTCTCCTGCAAACTCTCCTAGCTTCTGACTGTTTCCAGTGTGGTTGGTTTCCCAAGCCAGATGGGGGTTTCTGTTTGTTTAGTTAACCCTCCAACAGATTTCTTCATTGTATTTGTCCAATTTCCTCTTGAACCCAACTCTTGTCATCCTTGATGTCCTCTGGCAAGGGGTTCCCCACAGTTTTATTCCCCTCTGCACAAAGAATCATTTCTCTGTTTGCTTTGAAAACTTTTCCTCTTGGCTTCATTTTGAATAAATCTATTCTTGTATTGAGAAAGATGAGGAACAGTCCATCCCTGTGCACGTTCTTCATGTGAGCAGTGTTTTTGTCAACCACTCTCATATTTCTTTCATAGCTATCTCAGCTGCAGGCTTGAAGAGTCTTGTACTTTGTACTAAGACCTAACATCTCTTACGTGCTTCTGCCAACAGGTGGCTGGTTTTACTAGTCAACTTTTTAAATGCTTTGAGATATTGCTGGGTATGATGTAAGCATATTACTATACTAGTGTGTTAAGCATTAATTAAGTATATTACTATACTAGCCTGAACATAACATGACCTCAGATACAAGGCAGCTTCAGTTCCCACAAAGCAGCTATAAAATCGCCAAGCTAAACTCAAAGTGCCATCTTGGCAATGTGCCCCTCCTTCCTGGTTTGCTTTTCAGATATGCTGCTCTCCCTCTTCTGCAAACCTGTGAATTCAAGACATGCCAGAGAGAGGTCATGGCTAGATTGATACCTGACCTTGACTACTGCTGGTAGTAAACTATGTTCAGGTTTAAATTTGACTCTCTTGAATAATCTTCATAGCCAATATTTTCATCTCCTTTGATCCTTTTTTCAGTTTTTAAATATGCTGAGCAGCATGTGAACATGTATTGGTATCAGTCTTTCTGGGACCTTGTGGATGCCATCTACTCTCTCTTGGAAAAGCTCTTCCATTCATTGCTTTCTTGTCTTTAATACACAAAGTGGTGTATTTCCTCTTTTTCCTGTAACTCGGATTTTTAAGAACCTTTTGATGGATCTGCACCGCTGTTGCTTCAGTGAGCTGCAACTACTAGCTCTTATGAAGGCCCAGTTGTAAATGTGCTCAAAGCGCAGACCAAGAAAGTTGGGTTGGTTTGTTTTTGGGGTGGGTTTGTTTGTTTGTTTGTTCTAAATTTTTCTTTTGGTGAATGGGGGGGAAACACCTAACTTTTGGGCCAACACAACGTGTTATGTGACTATACTCACACCCAGTGAGTGAACTTGTTCTATTCTGTGTACTACAACATGTAAGAACAACAAAAGTAACCCTGAAAGTAAAACCCTGGTCTAGCTGAAGTTTTTAAGAGTATTTCTGTGCTCAGTAATGAAGTCTGGATGTGATTTTTAGCTGCCTTATTTTATTTGTGCCTCATACCTCATGAAGTAGTATAAAAATGGAATAACTGTCAAATAAGTGACATGCACTTTCTGATTATTTTTAATACCATATTTCTTTTTGTTCCTAGAGAGCAAATCAAAAGGCCTCCAGTGGGTGATAGATACAACCATTGCGTATTCCAAAGGTGAACCTATAGACATCCAAACTTGGATTCTTGGCTACCGACAACCGACAGTTACACATGTACATTACAGGTAGGAAATAAACTTTCTACTCTTACATTGAACTAAAATATTAAAAACCAAGTATTCACAAATTTGTAACACCATTTTTCAGGATATGGGAAATCAGTAGCAATGTCTTTTGTATGTACGTCTCTCACAGGTGGGCAACTCATTATCTGAACACAACACAGTTTTCTTTTGAAAAGTTCAGTGACCATTCCATATCTTAGCACGTTTAAGTTTTTTACTAACGTCCCGTGGCTGAATAGATATATAGTTATGGGGAATGTATTTGTGGTTAGGTCATCTTTTCTCCTTTAATGTTAAGGTGCTGGTAAACCCAGCTTGGTGGTTTTTTGTTTGTTTGTTTTAAAGAATGACAACAAATTAAAAAGCACTGTGTTACTAAATAACAGATTTCCTGAGATGATATTATATATTGTATTCAGCTTTCTGACAAAGAAATGTCAGCTTTTTCACTCGAAGTATACTCTTAATAGTTGAACAGAGCAGCACTCTGGAAATAGTAGCAAATCTTATTGATATGTAGGATGGGATACTATTAAAACTTTTCTCCTCAGCAGTTCTTTGTCTCAAGACCTAAACTAATGGAGACAGAAGTTGCATTTTGCTTTTGGTTTGCAGTTAATTGCAAGTCTGAAATCTCCAGAAATATTTTAATGCTCTTCCTATACCAAATAAGTTGATCACGTTTTATCCCAAAATTGCATTATTTTGTCTTAATTCCCTTTTACTGATTTGGGGAGCTTTTAGACTTCTACAGTAAACTTTCAGATAGCTGTGTGTGGATCCCCTGGGTGGCAGTTTAACTGGGAATGACCTTCTCCAGCATCACTGCTGTGGCAGTGTTGTGTGATGCAGAGTACAGGCTACTCACTAGAGCTCCTTTCCACAGTCATGTTTAAATCTGTCCCTGCTTTTTATAGAAATCTGCCTTCAAGTTTTTCCGAAGGTGAATATACTTACACCCTAATTTATGTAAGATATCATAATATCTATTATGCTTTATTCAGGTCACCTTAGTAGTCTCTCAGATCCCTGGGGTAATTGCAAGTTGAATGTATTTAGAATTTTACTAAAGAGTATTTCCAAAAATACTTCCTTTAAAAAAGAGAGAAAGGTATCCTAAGTTGACTTAACTTCCTGCTTTTAAACGTGTGTATTCAAACCCTATTTTTGAGCATGAGCATAAGGATGATGTAACCTTCCTGGCGTTGAACTTGAATGCTACAGTTCTTGTAGTACTAAAAGTCTAAGAAAAACTATTAGAAATTGTTTGTTGTTGGGTGTAGGTTTGTTGTCTTCCTGAGGATCTAAATTACTGGTTTAGTGTTATAGTAGACAGGGACAAGCCTTTTTTTATTTTTTTTTTTTTTTTAAATAACCTCTAGTTGTTACGGCTGACCTTGTAAAAGCATTTGAAGTATGCCCCAAATGGAAACTGATGCAGCAGCACGTTGCTGAAGGCTGAGAGCTGGATGTAATGCCTCTGAAATAAGAACTGAGTGTCTTGGTTTTAACTGGAGCTTTGGCTAACTCTCCAGTCCTGGTAATTCTTCAGTTGGCACATCAGGTTTAGACGCATGTCCTCTGGACTGAAAGGGCTTTAGTTGGATGCAGAGTAGCAATTCTTAAAGATGCATTGAACAAGGTACCTTGGCTCCGACCGCAGGCGGCAGCAGCAGAGGCGCAAGAAGGCAGCCCACATGCCATCCCTCCGCGTGTAAACATGCGGTGGCTGGAACATGTTCTGAGCAGGCATCACATCTGGATCACTCTTTTGATAGGTGCTGATGGACCTGGCCTTCATGAACTTGTTTAATACCATTTTTAACCTGCTTCTACTTAGACTTTTACAATTTCCAGTGACACAACATGTAACTGTTTGTGAGGGTGGCAGATGGGACCACTTCCTTTTTGCCTGTGTTCAGTTCTCCACCTGATGCCTTCAGTGGGTGCACCCTAGTTCCCATGTCCTGCCAGTGGCGGATGAATCATTCCAGTGATGCTCTCCATGACCTGTGATTTTTACAGAGCTTCCTCATGTCCTGCCTTAGCTATCCTTGCCCGCTCCTAGCACGATGAGACTTCATCTGTTTGGTGCCTCCTTACACAAAGCCTTTCCCTAATTATCTTGATACTTTTGTCTGCGCCTTCTCTGGTTCTGCTATAACTAGTTTGGGAGTTGATTGACACCCTGAATCTCCCACAGTGATTTCAGGATCGCGTACCAGAGCAATCGTAGCTAATTGTAGGGCCTGTGGCAGTGTGTGTGTAGTTGCTGGGCTTTTTCCTTCCCCAGTGTTCATTGCCTTGCATTTACTGATATTTAATTGCCTGTGCAACTATTGTCAGGTCCTTCAGCAACTCTTCTCTTTGACTACCCAGAATAATTCTATACTGAAAAAATTACGTCGCTTTTGTATCATTTTTGTAGATTTAGTGTATCATCTAGCTGTGATATGCTAAGACCTTTTAATGTATCTGGAATTAAAGCTGTAGATTGGAATGAATACAGTGAATTTTCACCTTCAGTGTTTGATAATAAAATTTTTTTAAGATATTTTCATGTGGCTTTAAAAATACTTTTCTGCTTTACATAAGGATGTATTTATCCATGGCAGGATTAGCAGAGAGCAACTGAACAGTGTGTGTACATTAATTCACTCGTGTTGCATCATCCTTCTCTATTGCTTATACAGAAATTTTCCTGTTGGATTCCCTTCAGGGCAACTGATTGTTTTTTGTTTGGGTTTTTTTCCGCTAGATCACCTGACTTTACTCATTAGGGATTATTTTTTTAGCAGAATGCTGTAATGTGATGGGCATCTTCAGGGTTTTGACAACTTTAAATCACATATTGATGAGTTGTTGGTACCACTGAGAACCTGTGAAGACAGAGTGTGTGCCTGGGAAACTTGGGGTGGCGGACAGGGAAGAGTAGGGAACAACTGTTTTCTCCTGGAGGGTTTCTGGTGTTAAAGAAAACGTTACAGCTCTGCTATTGCTTTATTGAACCTTCTCTAGGATGGGGAAGCTGGATAATTGAAGTCCAGTGGGCTGACATCAATTTCTTAGAGCTTGTTTTTGAAACTATAGGTATGGTCAGTGGAAAACTCTCTCAGGAGCTTTGCATGTGTGCCTCCTAGGTTGTGTCCTCACTTACCTGAAAATCCAGTGGTGCCTCCCACCTGTTTCTGTGTCAGATCTTAATCAGGAGCGGTTCTGGAAAAAAACACAAAAACCCTTTTTGCTGGTAAAACAGCGCATAGTACAAACAGCTGTACTCTGTGACCAGCTAGCTGATCCTTGCCATGTCAACCTCCTTCCTCTTGTCCCCGATGTGTTCTTTTAATATGCTGAAAAGTATCCTGGGAGGTTTTTGTGCAGTGTTGCTCCCTGATAGCTGGTCAGTCTATGGGGCGGAGGATGATACACCGGACCTGTGTAGTGGTATGGCTTGACCAGGAAACCTAAACCACTTCTTGAAGTTCGTCTTCCATGTGGAGACTAAAACATTGCTGTAACAGAGCCATTAGAGTACCTGGGAACGCCAGCGTTTATTCTGCAGGTCACAAATTTGAGGTGGTTCCTCAGCAATTCTTAATTTTGATTAACAGTTGGGTATTAACTACTCTTTGTCCTTAACAGCGTAGGCAAGGATTAAATCAGTGAGTGAGGTTTGAAAAGGCCTGTGCTGTGTTAAGCCATGAGATGTCCCTTGTAAAGTTGGTGCATTTCTTTAACTCTGTGGAACAAACTCAGCAAAGGAAAACCCAACGTAAAGTGGACATCATCTTTAACAAGATGGAAATGTCAGAAATGTCTTCCAAAGATGGAAAATGTCAGAGGTGGTTTTACTTTTCTGTGTTTGACATAGATGTTCTCTGAAATTTTAATGAAATGTATATCGAGTATGTCTGGACTGTTGTTATTTCCTCCCTTTTCCTTCATTAGTGCAATAAAGTTTTGCTTGTTGTTTGTAATTTGGAATGTTGTGGGAGATTACATTTGAAATAAACTTTAAGGGTAATTTTTAAATAACTGGGGAGAGAGAAAGTTCTGCATGACTCTGTATGCTCTAGCATGCTAGTTTCTCATCATTTCTTTTAACTGAGCTATAGCAAAAAAAAAAAAAAACCAAAACAAAAACACCAAAAAAACCCCCACCTTGTGGAAAAACGAAGAATAGTTTTGACCAGATGCCCTCGCTACTGTATGAAAAGAGAATCAGGATTTAAACATGCTTTTCCCCTTTTTATAGTAGTCCGGAGTGAGGAATTGATGCATGACAGCAGCGGGGGAAAAAAAAAAAGCAACATTTTCTGTGCTACTTGAACTGGAGCAGAGGAGACTGCAGAGCCTCTTTTGTTCTGGTTGCTCAGTTGGTCCTTTCTGCTGTTCCCCTTGGTCACAACCTGTCTCCCTTACAGTCTTTGACATCTAGTGTTTTCCTTTTCTCATAGCCTGCCCTTTTACTGCAGGATTATTTCTTTTTCATCCTACTTAGTGAGCAACAGAGGAGTGTAGAGGACAAAGCAACCAGCCTTATGTTTTTTTTTCATTTTCAGATGCTTTTCTAGCTGATGGAAATGGCAGAGAAGGTTCAGTTTAATCCAGTAATCTGTTTTGGTTTGAAAGATCAATTTTGATAATGAGTTGATTGCTTTTCAAACTTCAGTCTTCTGTACAAGTGACATATTTTTCAGAAGTTCATAATTAGGCTAAGCTATTGCCTGATTTTCCTCAAGATGTCAAAAGACGCTTCCCTAGGAAAAAGGACAATTACCAAATTTCAAATTCTTCAAAACACAAAGGTGTGAGAACCTATCCTTTTAGCTATCAAATAATTTTTTTACCATGACACACTTGTCTCAAAACTCATTGGAAAATGCTGAAACACTGGGTTTGCTCTCTGAAACACAGTACTCAAAGAAAATACCTAACTAACTACTTCCAGGTCAAATGGCTCTGGCTTTTTTTTGGGGGGGGGGGGGGGGGGGGGGGGGGCAACCCTCTCCATAGCANGGGGGCGGGGATTGCAACCCATCTGTTAAAGCAGTAAGCACCAAGGAAGGAAAAAAAAAAAAAAAAGGGCTGGAAGGTGCAAGTCATCTCTAACTAGAGGCATCACTATGAGACTTGCCTTTTCATGAGTCTGTTGAAAAGGTTTGTTTTCTCAGAATGGTTTAGCTTTACACTTGGGTCATTTTCTGATGTGCGTTGGCCATAAATCCAGATTCGCTGCAGTTACACTCAGCAAAAATAAGCTGAGTGATTTGGTGTCTGTGTAGCAAAACTGCATACTGGCTACTATTCTCAGCTCCCACTGCTTCCTCACAGTGAGTTGAGTTTTAGGATTATTTCTTTTCTTCTTACACCAGTCACTTCTTTAGTCTAACTGACTTGGTGTTTCTCAGCTGGTCTCCGAGTTTCTCTAGTAGTAAGATGTCACCTGTGCTGCAGTTGTTTTGTGAAAACCCAAGAGTTGAAACCTGCAAAACCCCTGGGTATGAAGTTTGTTTGACGCTTAGCTTCCCCTCGGTCAAGAATGGCCTGGAGTTGGGGTTTTTTTGCATTAGCTTCCCGCTGGGTCGTGCCCTTGTATGATCATCTCCTGCTTTTGCACTGTGCGATAGTGGTTGTGATGTAGAGGCCCTGAATTCAGAGCCAGCCGTAGTCGCCTCCGCCGCAGAGGATAGCTGCATTTATGCTGCATGAGAGTACCACGCTATTTCCAGCTAACTCAGCTATCTTTGTGCCATAATGCGGATGAGTACTATGTCACCTTTCTTTCTTGTACCGGTTTTTGTACTGTGCTACTGTTGAAACGAGCTTTCATCTACTGAGGAAGTTCTTTTTTTGTGTCTACATTGATACAGATTTATTGAAATAACCCAGACTCCTAGCTATAAATAAGATGGAATACGTTGTGGTTGCTGAATGAGTTTTGCAGAAATGTCTATGAAGGGCATCCACTTTGGCAATATATTTTAATACACTTTTTTTACACAAGTAGCTTATTTTTGGTCATGCCTGAGATTGACCAACAACCTCTATCATGCTGAGTTTATTTAAAGAGTCATTGAAACAGTAAATAATACTATGATTTAGAAGGTGTAGGGGTATTAAAGAACTTTTAATTTAGGGTAGGACAGATGATGAATGAGAATTCGTACTTCAAGGTGGTATCTATGAACTTTAGAATTTTAATACAGAATTGTTTCTCCAATAAGGACCATTTAAAAGAGAATAAATGTTTCTGAAAATGCCGTATTTCTGAAAATTATTTGGGGTCGTTCGAGAACTGACTTATTAGTAGGTTAAGTCTCCACAATTTCTTACTTATGCCAACATGTCTTTGGCAGTTACATCTCCTTTTTTTAAAATCTTTTCTTCTTTCCTTGACTGTTGTTTATGCTAGTATATTCTGGTTTGGGACATAGAAACACATTTGTGTAGTGGTTTACGAAAGTTGCCATCCCTCAGTCGGCTACATGGAGTGTCCTGTGGCTGTTGTCACCTTGCAGCTGCAGATAGGTCACCTCCAAATATACTGCTTTGTTACTGAGACAGCTTTGCAGATTCCCATTAGCGTACATCTTTACTTCTGCCATCGCTTTTAACTTCTCAGGGTACAGCCTGTGGTGGCACTACTTTTATTGAATTTAGCCCCCTCCCCACCTCCCTCTGATGATAGCAAAGCAGCTGTTTCCTTGATGAGAAGTGAAAGGAAGAGGTATTTCCATTCTGCTTGAATTTTCTGGTCAAATTATCTTATCCAGTGCCATTAAATTCCTTGTTTGCCACACCAGGAACAAAGACACTCTTTTCATGTAATGTGAAGTTAGTTTTGTCCAAAAGCTAGAAAGATTCAAGTGCCCAAGAGAATTTAGAAGCTTCAGAAATTACATGTTGACCTTGTTCATTGTCAGGACAGTTTTATGTGGTGGTAATGACCTGAATGAGGGTACCCTCAGTGAATTTGCTGATGATACAAAACTGGGAGGAGTGGCCAACACACCAGAAGGCTGTGCTGCCATGCAGTGAGATCTGGACAGACTAGAAAGTTGGGTGGAGAGGAACCAAATGAAATTCAACAAAGGCAAGTGTAGAGTCCTGCACCTAGGGAAGAACAATCCCAAGCACCAGGACAGGTTAGGGGCTGACCTGCTGGGAAGCAGCTCTGTGGAGAAGGACCTGGGAGTCCTGGTGAAGAACAAGCTTTCCGTGAGCCAGCAGTGTGCCCTTGTAGCCGAGAAGGCCAGTGGTATCTTGGGGTGCATTCAGAGGAGTGTGGCCAGCAGGTCAAGGGAGGTTATCCTCCCCCTCTACTCTGCCCTGGGGAGGCCACGTCTGGAGTTCTGTGTCCAGTTCTGGGCTCCCCAGTTAAGGAAGACAGGGAAATACTGGAGAGAGTCCAGCAAAGGGCTACAAGGATGATTAGGGGACTGGAGCATCTCTGGTATGAGGAAAGGCTGAGAGCACTGGGTCTGTTTAGCCTGGAGAAGACTGAGAGGGGATCTTATTAATGATTATAAATATCTAAAGAGTGGATTTCAAGAGGCTTTCAGCCATTGCTTTGGATCGTCTATGCAGAGAGTTTTGTAACATCAGACTTTCTCAGACTTTAAGTCTAAAAGAAAAGGATGTTCTTTTAAAACACAGATGCCAGCTGAGCCATCTGATAGGCAGAGACTGATGATAGTGGCAGTACGTTTAGTATAAATACAGGGTTTAGCTTCACCTTATCTAGTACAGGAAGGGCTTGTTCCACAGTTTAAGATTTTTTCCAAACATTTCATTTCTAATTTATCTCAGTTATTAACAAAAATGTTCCCCTTGTAAAAATAACTTTGGATAATCTAAAAATACGTTTGAAAACACTTCTAAATACACTAGCACTTACAATTGCTAAATAGTGACAGTGTAGCATTATTGGAAAACCAGTTGTTTTCCACTCGGCATTAATATTCATTCAAAATAGGTGTCACGGTGATCGCTTCTTAAACTCTTAAGAAGCAGAGTTTATATCCTGAGATTCAATTATTCTGGTGCTGTATTGATTCATACAAGAGCCTGGATGGATTCAAGCAGGAAAGTGGTATGCTGTGTTCCATTAGCTTCTCACAATATTGGGATCACTTACGCTACTTTGCCAAGCCATTAAAGAGCCGGCTCATAAATTGTTTCTAATGAATATCTTGTAAGCTCTCATGATAATGTTTTCACACTAGTAGGTACGTTTTTGGAAAAATACCAGGCTTAACTAGGTTATTGAGTTGTCAAGTGGTTACCCATTAGGTAACTGAGAAGTGAAGGCGGAGGTGAGGAATATCTGTGGCTTACAATGGAAACTGCACATGAGGTCAGGTAATCCTAGACTTCTGTCCTGAGCCCACACACACATTCTGCTAGTTCTGAACCATCTTCAGACTTGCGTAAGCAAGCATCTGTCCTTCAGAAATACACTGTGAAACACAGTATTTCATTGCTGAGTCCTTTTATCTCTTCGCAGCAGATAGGCAGAAGACAGTAAAAATAGCGCTTGGCAACTCAGTTGTGTTTGGGGACAGAGAATGAGTCTTTCTTGATGTTATACCTGCAACAAAAATGGCCCTTTCTCTGTGGAGGTGTCTTTTACTTGCCTCTACGTGGTTTAATTCTAATCTGCTGTGCAACGTCTGGGATTCAAGGTAAAATAGCTCTTTTTACCTGTCTTTGCCATTGTTCTGAATATGCACACTGAGAACTTGAGCTTTTTACTGAACCACCAACTAGTTCGTAATACTTGTCTTTGGCCAAAGACTTCTCTTCAAACTGTATTTTACCTGAGCTAATTTCTGGTTACTGAGACTGGCTTTACTAGAGCACAGAAGACTCCACAGTGTGAGAAAGATGTAGGTAGAATTGGTAAAAAGGCTCCAGAAATATCTGAGTTCATGTTGGTGCCATAGTTGGAAAATAAAATTGTTCGTTGTCTTGTATTGAAGTTATATCTATGTACTGAAGCACCATTATTTTTAATTCACTCATTAGAGCAATGCTTTGCTGCTTTTCTCATCCACTTACAGCTTCTTTTTCCATGCATCAAACTGAAAGGAAGAGATACAAATGACTTGGCAACAAAGCAAGCAAAAATGTTGAAAACTAACGGCAACAAAAGCATTCTTCAGAAGTGTCTTGTTTCTGTAGTCTGACATTCCCATATCTCTTCAGACACTTCCCACATGATTGTGGTGTTACTTTGAATTCTTTTCAGTATAATCAATCGAGACCATGTTCAAAAAGAAATGAAAAAGCCACTAATGAAAGTAGAAGCATGACGTAGATGACGGTAAATCAAGAGCTCACCTGAAAAGAGAAACCTACAGAAAAGGTCTTACGTTTCAGAGTATGCATTTTCTAGGCTAGCCTGATACGCCAATCTTTTCTGCCTTGGCCTCCCGGTGAAACATGGTGCATATATAACTTCTTGTATATATCAAAAGGCACTTAGGGTCTGCTGAGAAGATTTCACAATTACTATAAGACTTGAAATTCTATTTTGAAAAAAATCCAGCGAGTATGGTGGGTTATTTGAGGGTTTCTGTCTGTAGGTGTATCAGTGAGTTCTGCCCTGGATATCTGATTTCTAAGTAGAGCTAGTGTTCTGCGTCAAAGTACCGAAACATTGGTAATTCTTCCATTGGAGTTTTTAAAATAGAGTAGCAATATTTGGGTACACTTATTTACATGGTCAGTTTTCAGTGTAAAACCTACCTTTAGAAATTTCAGACAAAGATGCTGGTATCTTTTGAAAAGTGCAGAGGACTTGTTTTCTGGGATACAGAAGTAAGAGCTTTTGGTACTTAGTTATGTTGTTATATAGCTTCTGCCTGTTGAAGAACTGTTTCTTCGAAATGGTGGATGAACCTTCTCAGTCTTTTATTTCTTTCTGTTTCAATGCATGAACTTCATTGCTTCTTGGTTTGTATTTTTTTAAGGATAGTAATATAGTGTGGTGGTGTTCTATTTTAAAAAAAACAACCCCTAACTTAGCAACTCAATAGCTTTTATCAAGTGCTGTAGTACATCATTCAAGAGAAGCTAGTAATGCCTATGTCTTCTGTGTGCATCTGGCTGATCATAGAATCACAGAATGGTTTGGGTTGGAAAGGACCTCAAAGATCATCTAGTTCCAACCCCCCTGCCATGGGCAGGGACACCCTCCACTAGACCAGGTTGCCCAAAGCCCCATCCAACCTGGTCTTGAACACTTCCTGGGATGGAGCCTCCACAACCTCTCTGGGAACTGTTCCAGTGCCTCACTGCTCTAACAGTGAAGAAGTTCTTTCTAACATCTAATCTAAATCTACCCTCCTTCAGTTTAAACCCATTACCCCTTGTCCTGTCACTACAGTCCTTGATAACCTGGAATATTTCAGTTTTGTATCCTTAATACCTATGTGCTCTGTGAATCAGAGAGAAAATGAACCCTGCAGTTAGATTGATACCAAACTCTTGTTCTCAATGTTTTGGGGTGGGTTGGGGCAGAAGGGAAGAGTTTTGTTTTTCGCCTAGAGAATGCCTTTCCTAGGTTTAATTTCTGTTTGTTTCTTTGGTAGGATTTTTCCTGTTAAAGATGTACCTGCAGAGCCTGAAGCTCTTACACACTGGCTATATCAACGATTCATTGAAAAGGAGGATCTCTTGACACATTTCTATGAAACAGGTAGGATGATGTCTAGCAGAGAGAGCTGTGTTTTGTTAATGTCTTTGTCTACAAGGATCTCAAAATGGTTTAAGAACATGTATACATTCTTCACATGAATACTGTAGATGATATTACTAGATATTAGTAAATATTAATACTTTTTATTTAGCAAAAAAGTATGATAAAAAATTATCTAGTAAAGGTAAATTACTTGGGTAGCATTAGAATAGGGGTAGTGTTTGGAAGCTGGCACATTCAAAACAGATCTAAGGAAATCCTTTTTTCTGCAATAAGATATAGTTCAGTGGTGAAACCTGCTGCCATGGGATTTCATTGAGTGGAATAATTTAGCAAGATTCGGAGAGGTAGTGAACATTTACATGCATAATAAAAGTATTCAGAGCTCATGTTCAGTTTGGAGGGGATATAAAGCCTTCAGGATTTAAAATGAACAAGTTCTTGACTAAAAGGGATTAAATAAGACTCTTACATGAGGCAGGTCATTTTATCTGCTTATTGTGGCTATTTAGCATGTTCCTCTGGTGCTTGTACTGTTAGAGAAAACCAGTCTAAGGAGTTTGCAGGTCTAATCCAAACTCATAGTCCTCTTCTGTTCCTCTTAAGCTAACCAGAAGGATGCTATGATAGGGAGGATCTGTCAGAATTACAGAGCATAAAGTCCCTGGAGTGCTGATCTGCAGCTCTGAGCTGTCAGAAGTGGCCTCCTTGCTGCAAGGTACTGAGGATCCCTTCCACCATAACATAATTTCAGTGTTAATCGATCAGAGGAATCTAAATAAATTTAGGGCATTAGTAACATTACTGAAGGGATACTGGCAAACACATAGTTTAAAATATCAGGTAACTACTATGAAACGATAGCTGGAGAGGTGTTTCCTCAAGGCTCTTTTTTTCCATCCAGTTGGTGGTACAGAAGTGTGTCAGCTGCCCTCCAGCAGGTGTGTGCGTGTGTGTCTGTGTTCAGAACACAAAACAGAGGAATTCATCAAAATAAAAAAAAAAAAAAAAGAAAATCCAGAGAGGAAAAAGTAGTGTTTTATTTAGACATACCTGAAAGGAAGTTTATCAAACATAGGCTGAGTAGGAAGACTCTGTATGAAATAATGCAGCTTGTCTCTGAAGAATCTTTTCATTAGCAAGTAGCACAGCTGTTGAGGGGGAGAAAAATACTTGGTCTCTTGAATCAACTTGAGTTTAGTATTCCAGAGTGACAATGTTAAACAAAGACTTTCCTTCTATTAGATGATCTATTGCAAAGACAGCTTTATTTTGGATTTGAGTGCTTAATTTATCAATGGTAGTGCTTAAAAAGATTAATAGAAATCTTTAACAACCCAGAGTTGGATTTTGCTTTATGAAGTACTGCTGTCACTCATCCATCACTGATGGCAAAAGTCAGACTCTGCTGTATAAATGCCATCCAAATGCCTATATTGGACTTTATTAGACAAATAAGTTTGTGAATCTATTTAAAACTACAAGTGTAGCCAATAGGAGGTAAGGAATTCTTGTTATTGAGACATTATTTCACAAATAGCATTAAAGTAAGTCAAATATCTCACTAGACCAGAATTTCAGAGTCTAATTAATCAGATTTATTTATTGAAATGTGCTTCCAAAATAGGATAATTGATTATAATTTGCCAATGTAATCAGTATGAATTAATAAGACATGTTTTAAATGTAAATGCTATGAGATAGGAGCTTATTTGGCATAAATTAGCATAATTTAAAGTTACTAACACTTATGCCAGTTGAGAACTTGCTTTTGGTGGCTTACTGCAAAAGTGCTGTTACAGTTTTTGGAAACTCTCTGGAAAAGTCCTGAGGCCTAATGTGAGGGGAGTCCCTGCAGTTGCTCAAGAGCTACCTTTGTATGGACGTGTTCCGCTGTCTCAAGTTGGTGCGGTTTTAAGACTTCGGGATGTTTCAGCAGTTTGATTTGATTTTTTTTTTTTAAATACACACTGCTTAGGAACTTGTCTCGGTTCATTAAGCTTACTTCATAAAGCTGGAGTAACATTTAATCCTACGTGAAAATTTAAAAGTTTGCATTGACAATCTCATCAGTAAGAATACATTCTTTTGGCATCTTTTTGTTGGAGAAGAGGAAGAAGCAAAGCTTGAACCACGGTTTTTCTTTTTGCTGTATTCCTAAGTGTTAAGAACTTTAATGGAGCTGGGGAAAACCTGTAATATTAGACTTCTTAAAATTAAACCAAAAAAAAAAAGTATCAGCCTAAAATTTGAGAATGAAACTGTCCCATCCTTTCTTACAGATGCATTTTACGCATTTCATTTATAAAATTAAAACCATTTGCAGTTAATATCTGTAGGTATAAGCAACACAATGATTCCTATTTTAGCAGCTAGTGGAAAGCTGGTATTGGCAAGTTCATGCTTTCTCTGAAGTCTTCAGCAGGATAACCTTCAACACTGCAGTAACACAAATGAGATTACATTTAGCAGGACAAAAGCACTTGGAGACTAATTAAAAAGAACCTACAAACTAGGAGCTTATCAGTTGGAAATGAGTAATTGTACACTGAAGTCATCACGCTCCTCATTCACTCTGATCATAAGCCAACTGATGTGATGTAACTGAAAAAGTAAGCACTGTCATCCTACAGGCAACAGGAGAGGGTTTTCATTGTACCTCGTCTGGAAACTCTGCACACAGGTCCATCATCCCACTTCAAGAAACAGGAATTGAACCGGGAAGAGGGACAGGCAATAGGTGCTAAGATGATGAAGGGGAAAGAGGAGTTGTTTCTGTGAAGGACGACTAAAAGTGCTTGGCTTGTCTCGCCTGGGAACGTGAAGGGTCGTGCTCTCTGTAAGATAGGAGTCGGCCTGGGAGAGGGGCAAGAGGCAGTTGCTCACAGTGCTGAGGGAAAAGGAAGGTTATTTAAACCAAAGGTCAGTGTTGGTACAGGGAAACAAATGGGCTGTGGAAGAACAAATGTAGCATAGAGTGGACAAATAGATGCTTAGCGGTGAGAATTACTGAGGAATAAATGGTGTGGCAAATCTGCCCATGTGTGAAAATACGTAGCGGTGAGAGAAGGGTGGGACCCATCAAGTTGGGGTTGTTTTGTTTTAGGGTTTTTTATTTTTTTAATTTAAGAGCGTTCATAAAGGAAGAAAAGTTTTGTCTTAAACGCTTGATTGCAATTCCTCCAGTGATTGCACATGTGAAGCATAAAGATGAGTTGCTGATGGTATGTAATTGCCCAAATTGTGTGGTTGCTAAGATTGCAATTGGCACTGCTATATCTTTACTCTCTGAATCATTTGTCTCTTGCTCTTCTGTGAGTGGTTGTGACTCCAGAATGCTGCAGCAAGTACATCATCTTCCCTGGTATATTTAGAGGTTTTTATACCCACTGTTAAGGATTAACAACAACAAAGTGGTTTATATCATCTAGGCTTTGTGCCTCTCAGTAAAATGTAATGCAAATTATTTAATATGCTGATGCAAATATATGCCAACAATTGGCTTTTGTAAAGCTCTGATGTATTCAGACGCATATAGTTTAGTGTTGTGAGTCAGAAAAGGTCAAAATAGGGAAGAAATGAATGTTTTTAATCGTGTCAGCTGTATCTCCTGCCAGTCTTTCTCATGTAAACAGACATTTCAGAAGAGTTTTTCTGAAAAGCTGATTACAGTGCTTCCTTAGGCTATATGACTGACTGGCCAAGGAATGTTCAAATAACATATGGAAACCATTGTTTACATGTACATGTGCACTTTTTATATTCAAGAAGAGCCTTGAGAGTGTATGTGTGCTGCTTCTTTGCAGTGTACAAAATCATTACCAAAGAGCTGTAAAGTTTACTATGGAGTCCATTCCATTTGATCGTATGGACATTAATGTAACTTCAAAAATAACACAGAAAACTTAGTTGACAGTTGGATCTCCCTGCAATGGTTGAGGATGGCTGCTTTTAGGGAATGCTTTGAAGTTTATGCTTAAAGTTTAAGTTTATATCCAAATGAATATTGTTCTTAATAATAAAGAAAAGAGTTAGGCTTTCTTATTTTCTTGAAGATAACTGATAATGCCAGAGAATCTTTTGAAAGTTTAACAGCATGATACAGGAATAACCAACTCATTGTTTGCGGGTGTGGCTGCTGGGACAAACAGTGATGGTAAAGAATCGTGCGTTGAGGCTATCATTCCTGCTGCAGAAGCATTAAATGTGTTTTCTTTTCTCTTTTAGGAGCTTTTCCTCCGCTGCAGGGTCAGACAAAAGCTATTTCTCGGGAGATGACCCTCAGTAACCTGTGGCTAGTCGGCATACAATCACTTGCGTTTTTGTCAGGCGGTATGTGGTACTGCATCTTTCAGTATTTTTATCATTGCCTATTTTAAAAGTGGAATGGGACCTGAGGACACAATGGGAATCCAGGCTCTTGCAAATGAGTATCATGTCGTATGTGCAAATGTGAATATTCAAGAGTAAAGGAAAATACTGGACGGACTCTTGCCTCTCTTTGGGGAAATTTTAAACTCCACTAAAAATGAAGATCAGTAACATAGTGATCTGATGATGTATTATTTTAAGAATTGTCTGTATTTTTAAAAATGTATACTCTCACCCACACTTCAGCAAATTCAGCATTTGGACAAAAGGTGCAATCGTACAACCACCGTAGAAGAATGTCTGTGACAAGAAAGCTCTGTCACCGCAAGTATTTCTTGGCATTGTAGTTAGAGCTCAGAAAATTCAGCAACTTGTCTCTTCAGTAGTCTGTACAGCGTCAATGTGGTAGAGATTCCTCATTTGCACAAACTTGTACTTTATTGCAACTCATTGTGCTGGAGTCAAAGATACTGGGGTGGAGCTGGTGGTGGTATCTTTGTGGCTACGCAGTCAGCAGTTGTTGTATTAGACACATTGATCTAAAAGACCCAAATAAGATGCAGCATCAGGTGTGTTTTGTGAGGAACCAGTCCTCAAAAAAAAAAAAAAA
>VXBL01007262.1:356225-416378 GCA_013400195.1 Aramus guarauna
AAAAAAGGCATTGCAGCATCATAGTGTGATTAAAAAGCTGTCCACGTTTGATCCATCAGCCCATCTCTGCTGTGGTCTTACCATCAGCTCTCTGAATTCCGTGTGCTACCCGTATCTCCTATTATGAGGAAACTTGGAAAATACAGTCACTCGGTTTATTTTCCCTTTTTGTTCAGAATGCATCTCAACGGTCATTATCAGTTGTCAAAATGCACTTGTAAAGGTGAAAATACAGTGAAGGAAACTGAGGGAATAGGGGAAAGTTTTATTTGTCGCACGTTGGAAGCCAGAGCCATTCTAGCTGTTTCTGAAGATCTGCTGGTGCTGCTGGTGATTTTTAGCCACCTTTGTATTTTGTATACTGCAGTCCAACCAAGGTGACCTTTGAGTGGTTTATAGAGGCCTTTTTCTCCCCGCTAGTTGCAACAGCGCTAAATATACTTGTGGGAGAGTTTAAATAATTCAATGCCAACCATCTTAATGTTTTGCTAAGGAGTAATAGAAGAAAAAACTAGTTTCTTAAAAAGAAAAAAATAGATATAATTGCTATCGTAAATCCATAGGAAGACACTACTGAAAAAAAAAAAGAGTATGGTAAATATTCTGAATAACTACATGGAGGGCAGTATTAATTAGCTTACTACAGTGCTAAAATCTTACTACAAGAAGGATGAGTTGAATTTAAAGGCAAACTGGAACAGACGACGCTTTCAGCTGTGTAGCATAGGATACTTTTGGAAGGCTGTTGATGATGCATGGTCTTACTTCTGGCAGGTCTAGTTGGCATCATGTTTATGTGATTATACACAGATTGGAGAGAGCTGTTCCTAAAATAAAACTAATCTGTCTAAATACAAGCGGGATAGCCAGAACTTCAGATGTTGGCATACTGCCTTTTACAGAGTAATTTTACTGAGAACAAAGTAAGCCCTCAGTAGTTTTGGCTCTGAGTTAACAAGATTGATCCCTGTTCTCTCTCCCTCTCCTGCTACCTGAATCACAGTGGGTGGTGTGCAGAATACAAAACCTAGCCAGCATTTCCTTTGCAGGGGGAGTTAAGAGCGTAGCAAAACATGAGGCAACGCCAATTTCCCTGACTTAATGGAAAAATACCCAGTCAAATATGCCGCCCCTATCCCCCCTCCAAAGCAGCAGTTTTATCCTAAGGCGGCTCAGTGGGAGGGTTGCAAAATGCTACACCATAGTAAGTTCTCTTGACCTACGAGTCCCCTCATTGACTTCAAAGAACCGCTGCAGCTGGGAGGCAAAGCACGGTGGTTGCTTCATGGTTTAGGTAAGATACTATTTCCAACTCTTTGCACCCAGTCACACACCTGAATTCTGGTGTAACGTAAAATCCACTTAAAAAGAGGTATGCCCTGAAAGGGAGGCAGTCTTGGCAGTAATTTTTTTTTTCCTGTTGCTCTTGCTAAAGTACAGCTGATGGAATGAATGTATTTAATCTGCCATTTTGCAGGAGGGTGTTGGGGCAGCCCAGCGCCGTTACCATGTAAGTGGTTAGGTCTGCAGCACGTGGGTGTAAACAGACTCTCAAAATTGCAAAATGCAGATGAGAAGCTACTCGTTTCTGCCCTCCACCAGGTGGGTTGATCAGAACCACAGAGATACCCATAGTACACCTGGTTTTATTTGGAGCTAGGGCAGACTGGAGTGATATAAAAAGGGAAGTTTCTATAAGCAGATTGCACAGCAGTAACTCCCATCAGGAGGTTGTTCTTTATAGACCCTGCGAACTCCATGTCAGAGCATACTGTTTTTTCAAATGCAGTATATTTTATTTTTTTTCTGGTGGATTGCCGTCAATAGTGTTCACATGCTGCCTAAAGAAATTAGTAATGCGCAATAATGTTTCAGATAATCATTTGATTTATCTGGTCCTGTTCATTTTCAGTTTGTTCCTCCGTTCTGACTATTGCGAGACATTTGTTTTCAAGCACTGATTGTTGTTTTGGTAGGGTGAATAAATAGTATTAGGTCTTGGGCTTCTTTCCCGCCTGCACTGGAAAATGTGAAGAGAGCCTGACGTCGTGTCTTCTTACGGCTGAGTTGCTGCAGATGACAGTGGAATGAAACCGTTGGTAAGAAACTCCGAAGTACTCTCCCAGCATGAACCTGGATGCTGCCTCATGAGAGAGAATAAATTGGATAAAAAGTTTTTCTACTAAGGGAAGAACATAAAAGGTATAGAATGTATAGGAAAATGTGTGCTAAAAATACCATGCTGGTCAAGACTGTTGGAGCTTAGCAGGCTAGCTTGTAAAACGTAAATTCCTGTCGGTTGCAGTGCGGTTCTACCGTCTGGCAGTTGGCCAGCGGTACAGATGTAGCGGGCATTTTGCTGCGCCATCCACAGGCTTCCTCGTCTGGAGTTCAAAATGTGTTCGATAGAAAATGGTATTAATGAACCAGGCAGTTGATCACAAAATGGTTAATAACTATAACTTTGAATTAGGGGGGGTATAATGGCGGAATGTATAAAGTGATAAAGAATGAAAAATTCACAGAAAAACCGCGAAAGCTGTTGTGCACAGAAGTGAGAACGTAGCAATTGAAGTGTGTTGCGAATAAAGATGGTTCTCTGCCAGGGCTGCACACAAAACATCTGTACGTTTCCATGTTTAATTGTTCACAAACAAGTTGTTACAATTGAAATGATGGAATGGTTTAGCATTGCTGCTCCTCGAATCCCATTATGTGAAGACTACCTGCCCGTTCACAACGTGCAGGGTTTTCTTCAGTGCCCTTTGGTGAGCGCGCCTTCCTTACAGGTTCTCTTGTACTTTATGTACAGTCTGTCAGGCTTTTCAGCAGAGATGTCTCTTGCAGGAGGGATTTTTATTCTTTTTTTTCAGTTGCTCTCATCAGATTTTTGAAAAGCGAGATTTCAATTTACCGTGCTCACTGGAAAATTAAAAGCTGCCTTCTCCCTCCTCCAACCTCAGCGTCAAAAAATGAGATGCATCTTACTGCGGTAAAAATACAATGATCACTGTGGTACTGTTCATTATTCACTTGTTTTGCAAATGATGTCACTTTTTTTTTGTCTGACACTGCCATGAAGTGCTGTTAACTTTTTTCACCTGTTTGTACAAGACAATACAGATACCGATCACTGTGTGTGACAGGATTCAACTGCTCCACTTTGCCTTGACATAAAATTTTTGGGACCAAAGGTACTTTAAAACTGGGATTTCCAAATCATGAGTCTGGGGTTGGGTGCATTCTCTTGATAGTCAGCTGGAGATTTTGTGGTGATCTGATATCACACAAAATAATTCTACATCTGGGTACTGTATTGTTTGGAAATAATGGAGCCATATGAAATAAAAGGGTTATTTTGCAAAATTGCATATTTGATAGTTTTTACACTTTTTTTAAAAACCAATTGGAAGAGCGAAATTGAAACCATACTCTGGTTTAAAATGTCTGCATACATTATGAACACTTCTCAGCAGCTTTATTTTTCCTGTAAAACCTGTAGACTACCTGGCTGTGATACAGAAGAAGTCTTTAAAAGGATTCTATGCATTTTAAAGTTAAACCTTTTATTTTATCATTGGATAATGAACTAATTATACACCGAACAACTGTCCTATTAAAGTGAGTTAGTTCCTTAAAATTATTCTAGAATGGTGTTCATTTTGTATGATAAAAATTAGTTTTCTTGATGCCAGTTATTTTCACCTCCAATTTTCTCCTTCCCTCCGGTGTTACCTGCACTTTTGTTGTGTAGGATGAAATGGATGCAGAAGCCTGTATGGCGACTCAGTGATTTTGCAAAGGGCTGATCGTGTTTGGAATTATTTTACTGAATTTATTTCATTGGATTTTTTTTATCAAATCTTTCCAGCAGCCAAGATGTCTTTCAGAAATGCAGGCAGATACCAGAAACAGCATTTCTCTACAGAGATTATTAGGTGTCTTTTCCCATTATTTTTTTGTGTGGCAAAAATAAAGTTCATTTTTTTTCAAGATTATTTCATGTGCTTCTAATCCTTGATAGACTATTTGGTTGTATTTATTGTCTTATATCCAGTAGATACACAATTCCTGTTGTGTTTACTGTAAACACAACAAATAACCAAATACACTTTGGTTCACTATACAGCTGCAGTGTTAATTTGTGACAGATAACATTGCTTATTAGAGCTCTCATCAGGAAGGACGGAGAGACAAATGTTTCGATGCCAGAAGTGGTAAGGGGAGGAGCGGAGCAGTCGGGAGAGAGGGGGAAGCAGCTTCTGCAGCCCCCAGTCACTCCGGCACCTGCGGGGAAACTTTGCCGGCGCTCAGGCTGCAGTTTCCCCGCAGGTCGCTGCAGTTCCCCACAGGTCACTGCGTAGCAATGATTCCCCTTGAAGTTTCTGAGAGTTGAGGGCAGAACACGAGCAGAACCTGGGCCCCCATCGACCCTGGATTGCCACCGTCTCCCGGAAAGGTGTGAATCCAACCTTTCCTTCTGTAGATATGTCCATTTTTTAACAGAGCGCTCTGTTTTTAAACAACTTCAGCTAGGCAAAGCAATATTGAGTGGAACAGCGCCGTTGGTTCTGTGGCCCTGGCATCTCTCTTAGCTCCGCGTCACTTTCCGTGTTAACTGCTGGTGCGTGATACTGCAACATAGAGCAAAGGGAAAAGGAACTCCTTGGAGCACAGTAAGACATCTTGCACAATTTCCAAAACAGCGCCATGGTTGTAGTTATGTCTACCTCTTTGTTTCCCTTCTGGGTTTTGTCTTGTTTTTCTGTGTGGTGTTCTTCTGTGAGGGGAGGGGGGAAGTGGGGAGGAGGGAGAAAGTGGGAGGGAAAACCTGAAATCTGAATACAAGACACTGGTGGGGGATCCAGTGCTTACCAGCTGTGTTGTCATGTTGAAAAAGCCATTGTTTTAATTCCTGCCTAGTATAAAATGTTTGTTTTAAAAAAATCCTTCCTGCTGGAAAGAAAAATGTATTTTTAAAAAGAGAAAAAAAAATCCCTTTTGGCTATGAGAATGTCAGCTGTATGACTTGTGACCATATCATGACATGCTGATCAGATCTAAATAAATTTTTATCTCTCAGGACTCTTATCTTGTATTTGTACTCTTCTGGGAGCTGTCACAGGTTTTTGGAAGGGATGCATTTTTCAGTATCACTAATTTCAGCTGAGGCAACAAATAAAAAAAGGTATGTGAACATCATGTGTATGCACTCCAGTTAACAAAGAAACATCTCTTGTTGATTAAAAAAAAAAAAAAAAGACGCTGTGAAATGTACTGAAGGGTTGGCTGCAGGTTAGCTCAGAGCACGAGGGAATTGCTGCACTTGGGTTCCAGCTCCAGGTGTCCCCCTGCCCCTGGGAGCTGCTCTGAGCTTCAAATACACTGTGAAATGGTGTGCGCAGCCCACAGGGCACGCAGAGAGGGACAGAACTTTCTGGCCGATTGTCAATGGGCGGCTGCTTTTAGAAGTTTCAGAATAATGGGCGGAGCTGTAAGAATGGGGCTCATGATGGACCGGGAGTCTGAAGTGCGGGCAAAAAAAAAGGCATCTGCGATGGTCAGACGTGTTATGTGCTGTAGGTACTCTTACTTTTGAGATCACAGGATCTCCTCCTGCAAAAAAGTCTTTCTTGTCAGTATCTCTATATAGATAAAATCCATTAGGACTTAAATTTCCCATGTGTCCTTAGGTTCTCTGTGGAATAAGGAAGAGGTCTGGTGTCTCTGGTCAGTTTAACTTTCTGATGTCAGTCTGGTTTTGTACTGAGTTAGCCAGTTGGTTTGATTACGACTTCAACGTGAGGTTGGAGAAGTGATACACCAGGAACTTCAGAGCAGCTGGTGCTATCATCTAGTGCAGCTGAATAAAGGGGCTTATATTTTTACTTAAAAAACCCAAAAAAAATGTAGAATTTGTTGTAAATGTTGTTGCACAAATACTAAAGAATGACATGAATGGATAGGTTGAGCCATGCATATTAAAGATGGCAAGGAGCTCACTGGATTGTGGTGTATACATTTTTTTTTTGAAAATTGGGAAAGTGAGTGTTGTGACAGTGACAAATAAAATCAAACTCCAGGTCCATGCAATGGGTAAATAACAAGCTCACCTTAGTAGGGCCAGTCAGCATTGCTTTGGGAAAAAGCAGCAATGGCTTTGCTGAACAGAAACACAATACCAAACTTGATGAGATGGCAGATGTGGCTGATTATTGTGCGACAGAATATTGTCGAGGCTTTGTAATCTCACTTGAGAATCTGAAGGAGAAAAACTATAAAAGGTCAATTTATATTAAATTGCTTTTGAACAGAAAATTTTCCATTTGCAGTTAACTAGTATAATTCTCTGCAGATCTGTTCAACAATACACAGTATTTTCATAAATGATATGAAATTAAATACTTTTTTTATTGTAACAATGTTAGTTATGAGGACAAGTCACTGAGTAGTCCAAATCACTTGGTAAGGAGTGTTTGACAGTAAAGCATCCTAACAGGCAAAAGGCAGGTCACCTAGCTGCAAGGATTAGATGAAGAGTCCATCAGGAAAAGTTGTCCCAGAAGACAGTGACAGTGAAAAGACTCGAGAGACTGGCACAACTGATGGCTGCATATGAGTTTCCACTGTAAAATACGTATGTGTAAACAAAGGGCAGATTTGACCTTTTGAGCAGACATGCCAAGTAGGAGCAATGGGCAGTGAGATTTCTGTCTGCAGCACTAGTGAGACTCTATAATAGACTCAAAATGGCTAAGCAAGATGGAAGAAAAAAAATGTTCTTAACCCATCTTTCCCTCCCCACAGTGTCCTTGTTTCTGGCTAGGCATGGCTGGCTTCCTTTGAGTGGAAATAAATGCTGCCCAGTCCCTTAGTAAGGTTTTCTTCACCTCTGCGGAGTGGCTAGCTGCTCACTGCTCCTCCCAGCTCTCTTGTCTTTGGTAAAACTGCATGCTCCCAGCTCTGAGCTATGGATCTCTAACTCCTCTGCTTGTAACACCCCAAACCTTTTTTTCTGTGCCTCACAATCTTGGTGTTTTTTTAGGGAAGAATCATTGCCCTTCATCCACTGGCTTTCCCCTCCGAAGCAGCTGACTCTTACCACACCAGAGGTGAGAAGCTGAAACTTCAGATGCAGATGCAATGACGTTAAACACCGCTGCTAATTAACTTCTGTCACACCCTCACCTCCCTTCAGAAGTCCAGTTGCAAGCCTGCTCCCTTTCTGTTGCACACCTCTCCTTCCCTGAGGAGGAGGTGAGGGGTGCTGTGAAACCCAGCCTGCCAGAGCTTTCCTCCAAGGTGAAGCTGCTGGGTTTTCTTCTCCCTCCACACTTTTGAAAACACTGAAGGTGCTTTTGTTGTTGTTGCTGCTGTTGTGTTCCCCCATCACTCTGTTTCTCGTAGCCTGACACATTGGGTCTTCCTCATCAGCAAGTGTTTGAAGAGGAGAATCTCAGACCAGGTAGATAGGAGCTGTCCCTCTGCACCTGTATCTTGAAGTGCGTGAGGTTGTTACGTGTCCTTTTGAAACAGAACGGAAATTCCCTCCACTGGATGAGGCAGTAATTTTCCTGCAATGAAAACGGAAGGTTAAAATCTGCAGAACAGAATCGATGGCTTGGTTTTGGTTTTTTGTTGGCTTTGGGTGGTTTTTGGTATTTTTGCCACCACTTTGACTAAATACTCCCCTGTGGATGGTAAAAGTAGTGGAACGTTTTACGTGCAGGTCTCTGCTCGGTTGCACCACAGCCGGTGACTTACGGGCCTACGCTTGACAAGCCCAATTTTAAGAGCCTTTAGAGCTGAACCTCATGTGCTGTAAGTAGGGTGGGGTTGTTTTTCCAGGAAGTTTCTTAGCCAAAACTGATGACAAAAATAAGTATAAATATTATTTTCATAGACCAGTAGAGTTTTAAAACTAAGCTCTGTTAATTGCCCACAAGACTGCAGTCAGCTTTGCCAAAACAATGTCAATTAACTAGTGCTGGATTAATTTCTTGCAAATTTTCTCTCAGTTCTGTTTATTCCAATATTGAGCATTGATTCCAGTGTCACTTAAAGTTGTAGCTGATGAGTTTTGTCACTCTAGCCACTGCCCTGTGGTAATACTAATAAGGTGTGGTGTGTGGTTTATGTTTACGCTGTAGCTGTTACCTAACAGTAGTACGTTTTGCAGACAATGAAGTGTTTGCTAAGCAGGCAGAACGTGTACAGGAGGACAGTCTCCAAAGGTTGCCTGTAACACCTGCTGCCGTGTGCCCCTTACGCAAGTGTCCATTGTGCTGACAGAAGGATCTAGATCAAGATTGATTTTTAGCATTAGTCATTGAATAAACCTGCCGCACACACACAAAAAATAAAACTATACCAAGCCCTAAAAGACTCCAGACAGAGCCAATTAAAGCTACAAAGGTAATCTGGAAAAACTTATTTTAGTGGAAGAATAATCTGAAAAAACTTATTTTAGTGGAAGAATAAAGTCTAGAGTCTGCTTAGTTTATCCAAGGGAAAGTAAAAACCAATTCTAGTATGTACAAGTACTTGGCAGGTGCTGTCAGTCATGGACTCCAGCCTGGAAGAAAAGATTTAAGACGCAGCAGTTCAGTGCAGAATATAGGTGAGTTCGGAACAGGGAGGGAAAGCCCCGACTTGGGTATGTGTTTGGGTCTCCATCCCTCCGGTCTTGAAATCAAAACTGTTGTCTTAAATGTTTTATTACAGAGCTGAAATAGAAGAAGGTGCTATTTAGCCTAATTACAGTAGGAGGCTGTGACCTACATTATGCAGGTCACTAGATAAGTATCAGGATGGTTCTTGGCCCAAAAGTCTATGAAATTTGTCATTTTATTAGTAGCTAGACAGCCAATTCTTTTTTAGGCTTTGAACTTCTCAATGCAATGTTTCTGTTTTCTGCTCCAGGCTTACAAAGACCCTGATTCTGCAAGAAATAGCAACAAATACAACACTGATTTTTCAGACTACTCAATAATTTTCTATTTGGAGTAACTATTAAAATGCCTGTCTTTATTATGTAAGCACAGATGATAGGAGCTGCACAGAGAATCAGCCCCGGGTATGTCTGAGCCATTATCCTCACGCCCAGAATAGCCAGGACAAGTGCCTCAGGGAAAATTGTGAGGAACCCTAGAGTGGACAAGCATCAAATAACCTTACTATATATAGGAATTTTCTTCCTAAGCCTTCCATTAGGATCTGGCCTATGTCCTGGCCCACTGAAATATATATCCCTATTTTGTTTTCCTTTTAGTTTGCCTCCTCGGTGCCGGTTTTGTTTTGCTGTCCTGGTACTTGATACAAGGTCCTGCGCCTGGGTCGGGGCAATCCTGAGCACAGCTACAGGCTGGGTGGCGAGTGGGTTGGGAGCAGCCCTGAGGAGTACCCTTCCAACCCAAACCATCCTACGAGTCTGTGATCGTTGAGCTTGGGGAGGTTAATGAGTCCTGCAGGCCACTTACAAGCTCTTTCAAAAGGCCAGTTTGTTTCAGGAAAAGCTTCGTTTGTTATAAATGTGTCTTTGCATTTGTTGTTCCTTCTCTTTTGTGTTATGAGAGGTTTAAACATAAAAATCCCTGTTGCAGCTTTTTTTCTTTACCTTTCCTGGTTTTATATACCTCTGTCTACGATGACTGAGGGTTTCTCTGAACTATTTACATTTCTGTTCTCATTCCGATAGATCCATCACCTGCATACCTCAGTGCCTTCTGCTTTTTATTATAACATTCAGAGAATTGATTGTGCTATTAGTATAATTTATTTAAATACTTATTTAAATACAGCTTGATGGTGAGAGGATTAGATTTATTAATGGCTTTTCCATTAGTGATTTCCTGACTCCAGTGACACATATATAAATCAAACAGTAAATATGTTAGCAGTTACAGCAAAAAAAAAAAATCTATTGCCAATAGTTTTTAATTTCTTGCACAAAAATACACACATTTGATTTCATTGCATAGTGAAGAAGACTAAAATAAAGCTGTTCCATTAGGTGAAGTGAGCAAACAGGGAATTTACTTCCTTTATCCTAGTCTGTCTGTTTTTAAAAAACAAACCAAAACCCAATTGCCGGTGTCTCCCTGAAATCTTTGAGACACAAACAGGTGTTTATGGAAACCAACATGCTGCTACCCTGAAGTGCTCGAGAGCTCTCTGGGGAACCACCCTGTCTCCCTCCAGGATCTATGAAAAGTTGGCCTCTGATTTTTATTTGTGGCCTTTTAATTTATAATAGGAAAAAAAAAAATCCAAAATACTCAGGTAAGACAAAGGGTGAGGATGTGGAAAAACTACATATCCCTATGCAAAAATCTCCTGGCCTTTATTTTCTGGTTTGCATGCGTCTCTCCAGCACTTTGCTGTGTCAGGAGGTATTATGTATGCCGTGTATGGTAATGCAGGCAGCACAGCCAACCTGAGCATATTAAGGGTAGATAGCACAAGGTCAGAAGTGCCAACTGCATTAATTAGTGCAATCCTGACTAAGAACAGTTACATGACTTTATTTTTAATGAGCGCAAGGATTATGGGAATTTAGATAGAACAATAATCTATTTTTATCTCTATTTTGTAAGCTCAGAAGAAGAGTCAGGAATAAGCTGCATAGTAAGATAGGCCAGAGCTGTAGCTAAAGGAACAAAACTGCAGGAACAAAAAGTTCCTTGCTTCGCAGCACTGCATGGAAGTCTCCAGGTTATGGCAATAACCCTTTCTTGGCATCAAAAGTATGTTACAATGACAAGGGAATGTACAGGTGTGGCACCCACCCCGGAAATTTAGTATGACAAGATTTTTATTATTTTATTAATACTTCAGTGTTTGCAAGTCAGGAGGGAAAGAAAATACATTTTGCTAACAGTTAATTATACTTATTTCTTCTAATTGCTGTGTTATCTGTTATTGAATGTTAAAGAGGCTAAAACTGTTAAATAAAAAAAGCAACAACAGAAAAGCAGCTGTAGGAAACTGCAGCTTTTCAACGGCTCAGTCTTCCTCAATGTCATAGTAATAATAGTCTGTCTTAATGTTTTCAGTTCATCAGGGATTCTTTAAAGACAGTTGATGGTTGCAAGGCACAAGAGATGCCCAATCTGTAAGTTGCTCAGTTATGTTGTCATTAGCGTATGAGGCGCGGGGTTAGAGAATGCCCCAAGGCAGCGCCACAAAGCAGTTTCACGGGCTACAGGCTGACAGTGAACCAGAACAAACTCCAACAACAAGGCTCCTGTGCCTACACCTGACAACTGAATAGGTTGTGTTACAACTGAGAATCCATTTCTGGCTCTTCGTAATATGTTCTATCATCCTTGAGGTCACACTGGTATTTAATTATGATTCTTACAAAAATAATTAAAAATTAATTATTAAATAATTTTAAAGCATGCTTTTGTGAAGGGACTAAATGTTGTTACTCCAAAATGCTTTATTTAACATCCGTATCTTTCAAAATCAGGATGCAAAATAGTACATAGACTTTCTTCCTAGAAAGACTGTGGTATTTCAATTTAAAAAAGGAAGAAAAAGAAGAAAAAAAACCCCAGCCCACATTTCTTTGCCTCTTTGAAATGGGAGCCTGTGTTCTTAGATCACTGCTGTCAATATATACCTTGAAGATGAAGCTGGGTGTCAGTTACTCCAGACCTGTTACTGTGATGATAACTGTTACCTGAGAGTAAATTAATGAGCAAGCAATAAGGTGCATGCAGGAGCCTTGGGTATGTGCTTTCATAAGGAGCAGGAGTTGACTTACATATTTATGCAAAATATACGTTCTATGTATGGAAAGGCTCCGCTCTGAGATTTGCTTACCCTCTTTCCTGCCTTCTGCACTGATTGCTAGTAATTAAATCAAACATCGAAGATGGTATCTCCCTTTTGCCAGGAAGACATTTGCATTTCTGAAAAGTGGGGGCAGACAAAATTGAATCATTGGGAAAGTCAAAACAACTTTCTACAGCTTAAGAGCTGGGAAAGGGGACTTGTAGCTTTTAAAGGTTTGTTAAATCTCATTCAGAAAAGCATGGGGACAGGAATAGGATGACTGGATCTCATGAGGGCACCATCTCCTTGGATATGCAATTCTAAACCTGGAGCACTCTGGTAGGTCCCTGTATTCCAGTACATTTTTCCAGAGGGCTGAAAAGATAATGAAGTGCACCCTCACTATGCTACGTGAGCTGGTCGAATCATTTGCAGTACAAGCATTGGTGCGGGCAAAATATTTTTTGGTGATTTAATCTCACTTGGGAAAGTAGGGTGAATCCCAGTATCCTATAGGGATTATAACAGTTGATAATTTAGTCTTTTTTAGATGTTACCTTTTCAGATAAGAGACAGACCAGGATTTTTCCTATATCAGAATGTGACGTTAATGTCAGCAAAAGTTAAACTGGGTCTGATTTGAATTGTGCTGCTCTTTCCTTAGTCAAGCAAATCCCCATGGTACTAAAAACTGGATGACTGAACATTTGGATTGCTATTTCATGCCCCGAATCCTGTGTTAGGTTGAAAACAAGAAGCTTAAAAGCACATGGAGAAACTAAAATTTAGCATGAAGGATAAAAGGATGGTTTCAGCTGTGCACAAGGCTGTGGGCTGCTTGCTGGCTATGGTTTGCTCTTTGTACTCCAAAGAGTTGCCACAAGCGTAATTGCAAAGGCCGGCCTGTGGGAGAGAGTCTTCACTTCTGGCAAAGCTGTTCCTTTAAGATGATTAACTGTTTCTGCTAAACACTTCCCAAATGTGAAATCCTTCCAGAAAGTAGCTGCCACTTCTAGAAAGAAACCTGCTATTTCTATCTAATTTTCATCTGAAGGTTGGGGAACATCTCTAAAAGAACAGCTTGCAGCCACCAGCTGCACCTGGATTGCTCAGTACCTTATTATCTGAGTAGTGCAGAATGACAGCATTACTTCACCTGCTGTGGTTCGGCAGAGGCTCTGCTACCTCAAATCTTCAGGACACCAAGTACCTTTTTTCCAACTTGCATCATCAGTGGAAGTTTCCAGTACTGAGCTACTGGAGTCCTTCACCCCCTCCAGAAGCAAATGTATAAATGAGAGGATTATTACAACTGTGCTGAGATTTTTGAACTGGACATTTTTGTTATTTTGAAAGATCTCTCAAACTGTTTGATGTCATTAGTTTTCTCTGGTGATGTAGCAGGTTACTAATTATGTTACATTCACCTGATCTGTGGTAGATACCAGGTTTTTGCTAAACTGGCTATCAACTTGATTTACTTCAAAGACTTCTGTGCTTCTGTAGCATTGGCTTAGCATCTGTATTGCTCAGTGTGATAGCCCAAAGAGGAGTGTCTCAAACCACTAGCTGTGGGATCTTGAGCTTGTGCTCAAGCACTGACTGAGAGATTTTACAATAAATGTTTCAGCTAAATAGCCAAGGAGAAGCTGCTCTGTTACTAGCCTCACTTTCTCCCTGCCCATGTGCTGTCCCAGAGCTGGGGAAGAACTCTGCTGATGGTGTTTTCTGGATTTTTAGCTAAGTAATGGCTTAAGTATCCTGTGAGAAGAAAGCTCACGTACTTATCTCAGGTCTGCACCATATAACACAGGACGTAAAGAGGTGGGAAGGTGCTTCTATTCAGTCATGTCACATACCAACAAGAAAGACTTAGAAGAATATTTAGAGGGTTCAATTTGCTTTAACGTTTGCATAAAAGCAGAAAGAAAAGCCAGTAAGTACATGTGTGGCAAAAGTAAAAAGAAGAGTGGCATTTACAGCTGCTTATTAAAAGTGGTGAGTAAACATGATGTGAGGGATGCATTATATTTTTGCACTGTACTGGAAAGTCTCCTCTTCCAGTATTATAAAACATTAATTTTTATGTTTTTATTTTAAGCCAGTAGGAATCTAGGACTAGCATTAGTTATGTATAGAGTAAATGTTAGGGCTAGCAAATGTGTTGAGGTTTAATTCCTGGTTTATATGGTGTAATGGCTTTTTCTCAACAGAAGACGTATCAGGGAGGAAATGAATTTCAAAGTAAATCCTTCAGCTACTTCTATCTTGTTCTTTCCAAAAATCTGAAGAAAAATAATTACTTGACTGAAGCAGTTAATTTGAATGTAAGAGAGAGGAAGCAGCTTTGTAGGAATTATTATGTACAAGCTTACAGTGGTTTAGTTAAACTGGCTCAAGCATGTGCAAGCACCCTTAATTTGCTCGGAGACATAGCTTCCACTGTTCCTCGTGAGTCTCCAAATGCACTCGTGGTATTGTTGTAAGCAGGACCTTGAACTGGTGCTGCTGTGCAGCTCTGCCTGTAGACCAATTTCTCCCTTTTCTCTCCTACATCTATTACTGCACAAGTAACACCCCAAGTTAAGAGTTGTAATGGTAAAAGCACCTGCTCTGGCAAATTGTATCAAGCTTTGGAAACAGATTAGCATAACCGAACAGAGATGATCTCGTTCTTACTTTTAGTGAGCATGAGAACAATGTCTTAAGAAAACCAGGTTAAGGTTTCTTGGACCCATTTTCATGGAGGTGTCTGTCTGTTCGTATCTCTGATGCTGTGTGTTAACAGGAACATTGACCCCTGTTAAGCATCTGCCTCTCATCCTTGTTGACTAATGCACACTAATAGATACTGTGGGTGAAGCATTGTTATGTAATTGTGCTTGTGTTGCAGACATTGACCCTCCCATGACATAACAGATCCTGTATTAAAGACAGAAGCAGCTTTATCCTAAGCATTATTGCTAATGTGAACAGACCTAAACATGAACAGATGCGCTGCTGCTACGTGCAATATTATGCCACTATGCCATTAATAATTTTCAATTTAAAAACCACATATTGTTTAATTTGTTCACAGAGAAAAAACAGATCTTTGGGTTCTGAAGATTTTGTAGTTTAACATCTGTGGTGTTATAAAGTCAGTATTAGATAACTGTAAGATGTACATTAAGTGACATATTTTGACCTTGACTACTCAGACTTCAATTATTCAACCCTTCTGGTTATTATAAAAGGGGTCAGGTCCTCTGACGTCTACTAATTAAAATTAAAAATGAAAATGTTCCAAATTTGTCTGAAACCTCAAAACATATTTAGTATACCAGCAGAGAGAAAGAGATTAACAATGTGGAAGGGGGGAGAGAGAAGAAAATTAAGGGCCCAATTCATCAGAATAGTATTGATTTTGACGCTGGAAGGTTGGAGGCCATTTCAATATCTTAAACGACACACAAAGCCTTGTGGTCAGTCCACTGGCCTGGCATTGGAAGAGACTTGGAAGCCATGCCGCGCTGGCCTACCGAGTCACTGTGCCTCCCTGTGCTTTTGTGTCTGCACTGAAAAATGCTGGTAAAACCCTTATGCCCACCCAAACCAAACTCGCTATTTTCTGCCAGCACAGTGTGATGAATTAGCTTGTGGAGGGATCAGGCAAACACCAGATTCTGTGATTCTGTCTAAAATGAAACTACGGAGGCTAGTGTTTCCCCTTGGATGTGACCAATAAGACTTTCACCTCAGAAACGCAGGACTAACAGCTCCATTTCAACTGAGGTTTAAACTGGGGTCCTGCACCTTGTGGTATGTCCTCTAAGCTTCTTCTTTCCTCGTGGCATGTCCCATGCAACCACAAACTGTGTCCTCAGATCTTCTGGACACTGATACCTTATTTTGACTCAAAAGTACAAGTTATCTTACTTTGATTATCACTTCAGTACACCAGTACTATTCAATCAATGAATATTAGAGGACTTTGCTATTTTTTACAAGTAGTTGAATCCTAGACAGCTAAAGCAGCAATCTTCATCTGAATTTTTCATTTAAAAAATTAAACCTGTCATGGAGCTGACTAAGCTGTGTGAGCCAACAGGCAACAGGATTGATTGATTTCACAGGGATAGTGCAGAATTCAGTGATCTGTACCACTGAGAAGTGCACAGCAAATGGTCGTGCTGTTGCTGAAGTTACTGAATTAAAGCTGTTGGTTTAGTGCAGTGCAGGCCAGCACATCTTAAGCAGAAGTAATCAGAGCCAATTGTTGTTAATTAGGAGTCACATAGTAACTATATGGTATGTTTTTCCATTAAAGACATTAGGAAAGGCCTACTTGGAAAAGAAATGTATTTTACTAGACTGAATAATAAAAGATACTGTCTCTACCTACAATCTTGCTTGAGTCATATCCGTGTAGTTGCAATGATCTATAGAAAATTAAGAGTCTATTTTTAGATTCTTTGACACAATATGTAGCAGCAAAGCAAGTATAAAGCTTCCAGGAAAGTGTGCTGCAGAGTATGCCTAAGTTGAAAACATAAGGAAATGATTGAAAGGCAATTTCAAATAGACACATTAATGCAAGAGAAATAAGAAATTATAGTGTTTTTTACCCCCAAAAGTTCATGACAAAAGTCTAACATCTATTTAAATTATACCCTTGCTCCTGTGTTGCTGAGGTGAGTCATTGGTCACATCCAACTGGACACACTAATCAATCACTTAACCTCCATAAACAGCATTTGTACTGAGATATCTCACGTCTTTACTGCTACGGCACTTTCCCTTTCAGTCTACATATTGTAGCTGTAGGCCTTTCTGGGTCTCCCCATTAGCTTAGCTAAAAGCATTCTCACACAAAAAATTAACTTGCCTATGACCTTCCTGTCAATACTAACATTGTAAGCACAAACACACTACACTATAATTCTCCTAAAGAGTAAGATTTATTAAAATAACTATTTGGACTTTCTGCAGTTAGCCTAGCCAAAGAACAAACAACTTCTAGCACTTTTACCTACACTTTTTTGTCAGCCTGTGGCTTAAAGGAAAACTCATCTTAAGTCCAAAAAGTTAGATGCAATTGTAACAAAGGATAGCTCTAAAATTAGGCTCAATACTTTATATTTTCAAGGCATTAGAAGTGTACTTTACCCACATATGACATTTTTCATTATGAAATTTATACACAAAATTATGTTCTCCATCCACTCCACCATACTAGCAATTTGCAATAAAATATGTTATAGGAGTGTTGGATTACCCCAAAATCAAAAGGTTTTAAAATCTAGAATGATTATATGAAGATATGAGATTATTAAATGCTTATCTAGGACATGAAAAAGGATTCAGCCCTGTCATGACAACACAGGTAAACTAAAAGATGAAAATGCCTTTAGAGTATTGTATTACATCTTATTGCCATAAAATAGAAGGTTGCCTGGGAGTGTTCATGTTGGATTTCCATCCCACACATCAGGGATTGGAGAAACAGCCCCAGTTTCCTAAGGTGAGATGATTTTTGGAGTTGATTCATCTGTTGTTACCCTGCCCCATAGCTTTCAGGCATATTGACCGTACTCAGCTGCATTGAAATCAGGTAGAAGTCTCAAATGTGATTCTAAGAGGTTTTTTACTGAAAAAAATTGATAGCTGCATGGAGGCTCCCCAGCTTAATGACTCCCATGAAAAAAAAAGTAGGCAGAATACAGGCATTTTATATAACCTGGTCAGCTGGCCAGTCTGTGGATGGCTGCACAGTAACTGCAGCCTGTGCTGTCAATGCCCAGCAGGCATTTCAGGGGAACATGCAGCACAGCCACTATTATGGGGTGCACAGCAGAGTTTAGGAGACAAAGAACTCAAATCTGTAGGAATCCAGCATTCGTTGGCTCTGCTGCTCATAGAACAGCTTGAGAGGATTTATCTTCTACATTTCTTTGAGGAATAATTCTTGGCTTGTGCAATAAATTACTACAGAATAAATCTATGAGAATATTAATAATGAAAGCATCTTGCTCTTCTATCCTGCAACCCATCAAAAGATCAAAATCTTGATCACTACCTGTCTCCAGTGAAGTTGGTAGCAGAGCTCATTTCATTCCAGAGAAACAGAAGTGACACACAGCCGCTGTGTCTGACTTGACCGTGGCCACACAGGAAAACCAACAGGGAGGTTTTCAGTAAAAAACAATCCTCACCATTTTTAACAGCAGCATGTGGATAACTGACGTTACTGTTGTCCTTGTTTAAAGGAGAGGAAGGACTTAAAAGCAGAGCTAGATGTCCGTATTATGGTTGTAGTCTACTGAAGTAACTGCTACCTGGAAGTTCCTTGTTAGACCAAGTAGGCGATTCTGCTATTCGAGCAGAAGTTACTTTCACAGAAGCCCTCTGAAATCATCTTGTTCCCTGAAGCTTGTCAAGTATCATATTTAAACTGTTTTTTTGTAGATTATGTTTTTTTATTATAGTCACTGTGATGCAGGGCTAATTACTAAAATAAGCCTACACTAGCTATTCAGAGTGAGGTCAGAGATGAGGCATGTATTGACTTGAATAGAGCTGAGAGTCTGTGTTAACACCTTAGTACAGCATTAAGTTCTGATTTTACAAATTCAGCTGTTAAGATATAAAAGTTAAGGAAATTTCTTTCATCAGCTGGATAGGAACCTATGTTGTTTGTAAAAATACTAATAGCCCTAAAATGTTTTCTGAGCTAACAGGAGGCTATCAGAGCAATGAGTTAGGAGCATATCGGGCTGAGCCCTATTCTCCCCAACCCTCCTACCTGCCTCTCCCTTGCTTGTAATGCCTGTCCTCATGCATCTCGGGGTTTTTTGCCACGTTTGGGTTTCTTCAGTGGCCAGCTCTGGCATCAGTCTTTAGCTTGGCTCTCCACAGGAAGGTCACAAAGTCATTATCCATCAGCCTGTAGGGATCAAGGAGAAGCCATGTCTGAGAAACTGGCAGGGAGCCCAGAGCAGCTCTGTGCTATGCTTTCTGTGGGTGTTTGTCGAAGAGTGGGTGGAATAGGTCTCTCTTCTGGATAGGGGTATGTGGCATGGCAGGAGTCAAGCTCACACAAGGTAAGTTGAAATCACATTTCTTTTCAGAAAGGGGAAGAGAAGTCAAAGGGAAGTGAGGCTGTTTTGAGTGGGGTATAAAGAGACTGCAGATAGGCTTTCTTCACTCTAGGCCATTCATTATTTCAGGATTTTGCCCTCATTCTCAGGGTTGCAAGATCTACGTTACTGTGTGTGTATTAATACATCAAATCATTGTAGAAAGGGAGGGGTTCCACTCTGATACCGTGTAGGGATTGTAGCCAGTAGTGTCTGTTTTGATGACTGTATTGGCCTCAATGCTATTCATTCTGCATTGATACCAGTGTTAGAAAGAAAGGAATAGTGCATATTTTAAATTTAACCTGTACTGTTTTTCCTAGCTATGTACACAGAATGCATCCTTTCACCATCAGTTTGTTTTGGGCATTGTTAGTTGAAAAAGAGCAAGAAAGAAAACGGAAAGTTTTCCTGTTTCTTGATGGAAACAGCCTTAGGTGTCCTATAATTTGAGCAGGGTGTTGGACCACATGATCTCCAAAAATCCCTTCCATCCAAAATTAGTCTATGATTCTACGCTTGTCTCCTGTTTAGAAGGAATTGCCACTTCCCGTGGACCTGTGTGTGTTACGCACTTTGTAGCCCCATGCAGATTGTTTTCTATCTCCAAGCTAAAGCTACAGTTTTGTGGGACGTCAGGGCTCTTGTACCCACAGAGGCTGTCAAGTCCAGAGCTGCTACTCTGCCTAGAGAGCAGTGTATACGCGAATGCATTGCATATAGGGTTGTCTGCTGTTCAGAGATACCTTGTAACAGCAAAACTTGTGGGTGGGGGGTGAAGTGAGGTCAGGATGACAATGTTCGTAGCAGAAATACCTCACAGTAATAGTTGTCATCTCCATTACTGTCAAATTAATTCTGAATTGTTGCCCATCATACACTGTTTAGCTTGAGGGAAGTGAAATGGTGGCTTTGCTTCCGTGGCAGAAATGAGAGTAGTTCAGCCCTCTGAGGAGCCTTGCAGAGTGGCAAAGGAAATGTCAAATATCATTTGGTCACAGTGTGTTGTTAAAGTCCTCTGAGGAGCAGCCCTTGCTCTATACACTTTATCTCCACTACATATATAGAACAGAGAAACAGAGGGAGCTTTTTTTTTTTTTTTTTTTTAGTAGGAAGTATCAGCTTTCAGACAAAGTTGGGGATATTTGGAGTTGAGGCTAGGTTTGGATGGAGACATAAGTTTTACAGACCAAATTGCACCTTCAAGCAGCCATACTTCAATCTGAGAGCAGGAATGAGCAGTAGATGGGACAAGAGACTGAAATTCAGCATTAGGAGCTCGATTTCTGGATCAGCAATTAACTTGACATGTGACACAAGGCAAGTCCATGGTGCTATCACCACTCCTCCTCTAATCCAGCACAGTGAGAATCAGTGCAGCCGACCTTCTAGTCCAAACTATCTCAATATTTAAACTCTTAGACAAAATCTAGGCATGTGTTTAGGCACTCTGAAAAATGAGATTGCATGACAATGAGTGTTAAGTATCTCAATAAATGAAAGACTATCTATTTAGATGCCTATCTAGAATTAAAATCCCCAGAGAGGTTTGTTTCTACCTTTGGAGTGTACATATTATGTCTAGAGAAAGGGAAAGATGATCATATGCTGAAGAGAAAACAAGGGAAACTGATCCCTCTGTGGACCTTAATCAGTTTTGCCCTGCATGCCTCTCTGTCAAGTTGCTGGTTCATTTCAGTTTTTTTCTTCCCTCATCTGAAGATTTACATGAGCTCTTCTTGGATCTTTCAGCTTACCAAATTGAAATTTGGTGGAAACATATTGCAGGAGAAAACAAGAAAGTGCAGCGCAAGTTCTGTCTCTAAGAGCCAGTTAGAAATCTTGAGCGAGAAGCTAATGGTGCTGAATGAGTTAAACGTGATGGTCTCATCTAGAAAGCACTATGCATCTGAGTGCTACCAGACCTACAGGTTAATACCAGAACTACTTCAGATCTACGGAATGTGAGATAATGATTAGGACTCCTGGTCTACCTTGCTGCTGGTGTACTGCACTGAGAAAATTAAATGTTTAGGAGTCATATACTTCGGGTGATTACACAAAACCTGGATTATTCTCTGAGGTCGAGGCACTGCTATTTTTGGTTAAGGTTTCACAGATTAATGGTCGTCCTCCATCTTGCAAAGTGACCTTAAAATTGCAGTCAAAAGGAACTTAGAAATTATGATGACAGTCTGCACTAATTCATCCATTTGAGTGCAAGTAGGTACAAGTAGTTTGCTACATATGCATTCTGTATGCCTGGCTAAAAACAACTCAAGATTCTCAGCAGGAGTTGGTGAGAAGACAGCTAATGGGAGCCCAGGTGCAACCAGTACGGTCACCTCAAGGATAGAGCAATCCCTGGCAGGGAGTTTAGATAGACTCTGGATTTTGCCAGCTCCCTTGCTTTCTTCCCTGGGCTCATAGTGGTGACTGTGTGGCTCCCTGTGGCCAGAGGCAGAATCACTTTTTCTGTGGTGTGCAACTCCGGTGAAGATTTGATTTGGGGGGGTCACTTTCACATAATTCTAGAGGTGGCATTGTAAATTTTGGCTGTTAAATGCTTCAGTCTATTCCATATAAAGCTTTGGAGCATGACCAATTAATATAATAATCACCTCTAGCAGAGAACACATTAACTGCCTGAACTCTCAAGACTTAGAATATCAGAGAGAACAAGTTGGAAGATGCTGAGAAATTGAAGTAGCAGATTCTCAGGATGGCAGCCAGTGAGGGACTTCATGTACTCATGTGTGGTAAGGGATGAGCCCCAGGGGCTCAGACAAAGCTGCTGTCTTCTCTGGGATTACACCATGTGGGTACTTCCCTGAGGACAAGAAGGGAATGAGCTCTGGAGCGCTCCGGAGCCCTGTATTTATTCAAACTAATATTCTATGAATCAAATGATCTAATTAACTAAATATGCATTTGACCACAAAAATGTTGTGTTATTTTTAGCTAACATTGCAAACCTACATCAGGGTTGCTTTTTTTTCTCACTGAAACTCTGCATCTATTTTCTACAAAATTCCCCTATTTTTCTGATTTAAATCATCAGTAACCTGTGTGGCTATGCTTGAATTTTGATCCTCAGAGCCTGTTATGTCTCTTCATCCTTTTTAATGATGAGATAAGCTTCTATTAGAAAGATAGACAGAAATAATCAGGTTCTTTGAAACAAGTTGGAATCAACAATACAGGTACAAGTAAAGTTCTCTTTCTGTTTTCAAGAAGAAAAAGAGAAGGCAATTACAGATCAATGTGATACACAAAATTACGTTCCATTTTGGATTTTTATTACAGATTTCCAGGTTTCAGGCTAAGCTTGAGATGACACTGAAATCACCAAAATGGAAACAAATAAAATAGTCTGATTCTGAGCTTCAGCCCCTTGAAAACTGAATGAGGTATCATAGAAATCAGATTTCACATTCAGAGAGAATCTCAATGGCCTTTGGCCTTAAGTATTTGTTTGTTGCATACCACAATAATTGTTATCATCTTAATTTTGCAGACTTGGGGACTGCCTGAGCAGCCACTACTCTAAACTTTTCTTTTATACTGTAGCCACTAAAAATATACTGCCCTGCTGTGTAATATCGCTGCAACATTTTGTCCCATTCTCAGTTTCCAGAAGGATGATGGCAATCGGGAAGAAAAAAACGTGATCAAAGGCTGCACAGATGGTTCTGTAACAGCTGATAGGTAGCTGCAGTTGTTGATGAGTATTTTGGAGGTGACAGACAGCAAGGGCAAAGAAGAATTACTGCCAGCATTTCAAGGGACTCTGCCAGGCCACAAAATAATCCTGATGAAGAAATGGTTTCAGAAATGTTTCCAGCACTGAGATTTTGTAAATGGGAATAAAAAGACAGGGACATCTCTCTCTCACTTTTTTTAAGACAACTTAAAACTGTGCTGTGCAGTAGGTTTCAGAAAATGGGACCCTAGAAATAGAAATCTCTTAAGTTATTTGCTGTGTGTTGCTGTGAGCAATTACAGAATTACCTTCTGTTGTAACATGGTACGTGCAGTCTCTTGTAGGAAAGAGCTTGGGTTGTATTAAGTAATAACCACAGTTCCTATCAAGTTGACTTTTGACAGAGTACCAGTCATGTATCACTGCAAAGCGCAGAAGAGGCTTACCATGTAGGCTGTTTGACACAGCAGGTAGAACTTCAGGGTCCTTTAAGAAAAGCCTTGATAGGCTCACGAGGCCAAATCCATCAGCTAGTGACTGTTCATACCCAGGAGTGCTCCTGGGTCCAGGTGCGGTCAGTCTGGGACTGCAAGACCTGAGCATGCCCGGCAGCTAAGAACAGTGCCCAAGGCATCAGTAGCAGAGGCTCACCCAGGAGCCTGAGGCTACCCGGAGTGCTCCAGGAAGTGTTACACAACCATGATCTGCACCTGCAGATTGCACCTCTTTGCTACAGTGCCACATAGAAAAGCTCAGCCATGCAACCCCCCATTTACTGCTGTGATGCATGTCGACAGCAGGAGGAGGTGGGCTATGTACCACCTGGGTGTGCTAACCAGCCAGGCTATCCCAAATTATTGCGTGTATGATTAGACAGTTGTCATGAAAGATGAACATGGTTTCAGTCTTACATGTGTGTGAAAAAAATGAAGTTCATATAACTTCAACATGAGAACCCACGACCAGATCAGCAGCAGTCGGGAAGTAATTCCCTTGGACCTTGACACATCCAAGACTATGGCCTTCCCCATAAGCCCAGACTGACAAGGTGACTGTCAGGTTTGACGGACAAGAGGTTTCTGAACACAAAGATGTCCTTAAAGAATGAAAAAGGTACTGTTTCTCTACCAGCAGAGGTTTTTAAGGCAATTGGGCCTTTCAGCAGCCTGGGGGCTGCCACCCACCAGAAGATATCTAGGCAGCCAGCATCTTTTACGCAGATGTTTCACTTTTGTGGAGATTTTCATGATGGGCCTTGGTGTCTTTCAGGTAGGCAAGTAATTTCATCAAATTTGATCTGTCTTGGGAGGAGATGGAGGAGTTCCTCCCCAGAAACAATCTCTGAACTCCAAGACAACCTTAAGGCCTTTACCAAGTGATGGGCTCGGGACTGGGAGTGGAGCACTAGCAAGCCACTTTTCATGTTTCCCAGTCATCCTTAGCAGTGGGATATGGCAACCAGATTCTGAGATAATGATTTCAAACATTAAGCAATGAATGACAAGGACTGAAGTTGTGTTAGGATGCCGCTTGGGAGCTGGTCCTAGCTCCAAACTTCACAGAGTCATTCCTGACGCATTTAGCCTCTTTAGACAGTTCTGCTCTTTTTATAGGTGCCCTTGCTCTGATTGAGGACCCACTCCACGCACAGACAATTGAAGCATAGCCATCTGCCAGCTGTGTTGAATATGTCCCTATTAGCTGTTTTACTTAAGCACTCTGAGCAGCCTCTAATTTCTGACAGTGTAGTCCAGCCTTTCCAGGAAAGCCTGACAATAGATATTTTTGTTCAGCTATAAAGCTACCCTGTGCTGCAGTGACCTTTTTATTCCTGTCTGTCACAGGGCTGAAAGCAAATAATCCTACCGAACAAATAATCCCCCAGAAAGTGGTATCAGCCCTGAGTAGAGATCTTTCATGCAGCAGGTTCTCCTTCTGGTCCCAGATATTTCCAGGTGGCTTTTGATATTTTCTATTGTTGGATTTGCTGAGTGCCAAAATAACTCCCCTCTGAGGGGAACTGAGGAACAACTTCATTGACCTGGAAAATGATGACCTGTTTCTTCTCTTCCCCTTGGAAGATTAACCTTGAACTTCTGATGCCTGCTACCAGCAGCTAAGTCTCACTGTTTGCAAGTTGTGGTGAGCAGTGTGAGGCACAGTGCTATGACCTTAGTGCTGCTTGATGCCTATGGCTATATAGAAACTGCAAAAGTTCTCCCATCTATGATCATAGGTGTCCTTTGCTCACTCGCTGAAGAATGACAGCATTCTGAGACTGATTTCCCAGTCCTAGCCTCACACTTCTTCTCTGCAGTGGGCTTAATGTATGTCTAGACAACACACCAGTGTGGGCTGTGAGAGGATAAATCAGGCTGTTGCTACAGGATGGCATTCAGGATCATGAGTGAAGTACAGAAAAGTCAACTACACCGTGAGTATTGGAGAATCCTACATTAAAGGGCTGTGCTGGTTTTAAGAAACAGCTCGACTGACCCCCACTGACAGCAACCAAATTTTTGGTTGTACAAGGAATACATATACTTTTGTTTTGAAGTGCTCCTTCTCAAGATATTTCTTTATCTTCTGTATCTTCTGTATCTTCAGAACAAAGTCTGAAGAATAGGACAAGATTTCATAACCGTATTGGCTGTATCATTCCTGCAAGAGTTGGCTTCCTGTTTTCTCTAATTAACCTGAATGTATTATGTCTGTCTTTTCCAAAATGAGTTCCACTCAGAACTTGGTGCTCCCTAGGCAAGAGGTCATATTAATGTCATTAAATCTCTTCCTGGAGGCCTCCTACAGTAATAAGGCTTAAAAATTGTTAGGAAAAAGTAACGTGGCCACCTTGCTCTTTAAAGACGTATGTCTAACCACTATATTGGTTGATTGTTTCAAATGAGGATAGCTGAAAATATTTAAACATATTTGGGCATGAAAGCAAAATTTGTTAAACCATATCTGTCGGGTACCAAATGTTCTACAGGCATCTAAAATAGATGGGCCCTGCCTTACCCAAAGGAAATGCTGAGGCAGTGCGTTCTTTAAAGAGCTATATACAGACACATTATTTCCCTTCTGTTATTTACTCTGATGACAGTGGGCCTCTTCTACAAGCCTCACTGCCCAACTCTTGCTTACTCATAAAGTTTAAGCCAGAAAGAAACATGTTCTTATCTGGTCTAACTTCCTGACTAGTAGATTTCACCCTGCTATTATGGATAGAACTTAATAATCTGCATATGCTTAAGGTTTATCTTTCAAAAAGAAACATTGTCCTGATTTGTAAATGTAAAAAATCAAGAGAATCTCCACTTACCTTAGTTGTCTACTCCTAAGGTTACTTGCTTTCTCAGAAAAAAACTCAGTGCCTTTTCTTCTAATTGGTCTGACTTCATCTTCTGCAAATCAGTTCATGTTATGCCTTTCTCCATTAGTCTAAAGAGCTTGTAAGCTCTTCTCTGGTGTTTCAAGAGCACACATTAGTCAAAGGTTTTTCCAGCAGTGAACCCATTCATCATCATCATCATCCATGTGGATTCTCTGGTCTAATAATATAGTTGAACACTTTAGGATGTTTCTTCCCTCTCTGCTGAGTTATTTTCTTGGAACTTGTAGGAGAGGAAGGGATATAGAGATGATACAGAGTGACAGAAATACATAGGTGATACGATCAGTTATGTTCCATTTCCATAGGAAACCTGACAAAAAATCAGTTCTATGCAAAGAAAATGCCGGTTTTTAAACCTTTGCAGTGGAAAAAAACACTGCAGATGGTTGCATTTGAACAGTCTTATTTTCAAAATCTTTTTTTTGTTATCATCACTGGGACACCCACATACCAGGATCCCCACAAAGGCAATGGGTGTTACATTGTACAGCAGCTCCAAAATCCAAATCTTTCCTGTTGAAAATCAAGCAGCCAGTTTCTTGTAATTTGATCTTAGGGACACCAGGGAGTTCTGTACCATATGGTACCAGAATATTTGTCTTCTGCCAAAAAAATTCTGTCTCCCCATCCTCTGCTCCAACCACATGGCCTTTTTTCCTTAACAGTCAATTACATCAGATATAACTGATATTCTTGGCACAGGAATTTATTCATCTCCTCAAAGCAAAGGATTGTTCTGAGGTTTCTACGTGTTTCTACAGGGGACTACAGTATGTCATGTACTTGCACTGTCAAAATTTCCAACAGTGACAGGTGCCACCTGTTAAAACACTGCTACAACTGTTTAGGGATCTTGCTTCATGGAAAATACTGTCTCTAACCCATCTATCTAATGCACTTGTAACCTTTAACATTACAAAACCTGACTGCGTCTTACGGGCAGTGCCCAAATAAGACTGGGCATTGTAATTTGAGATCAGTATGGTATGCAAACTGATTCCTTCCGTATCTGCTACAAAAAAAAATAGCTGAAGCAGGTATTCTAATTGGAATAGATAACTAAAGTTTTCTCTTCTCCATTTGGTACTGAATAAGCAAAATGTAGGACTGATGAGGACTAAACTCTGCCTTTGTCTAAACAGAATAGGAATAGGAGTGGCACTGTGTCTCTGCTGGCAGTGAGTTTTAAAAATTTGGTCAGTGAGTGGATGCTTCAGCCAAAGGAAGTGTGGTGTGAATGAAGCTGGAGAGGGCTTGGCTGTCTTCCAAGCTTAAAAGCTGAGTTATCAAGACTTTGCAGAAGCTGTTGTGTCACTAAAGAGTGCCCTGAAGTGTATTGAAGCCTTCCATTTGAAGGCTCTACTGCCTGTCTTTCCAGGTATGGTGGCTTGTAAGGCAGGAGATATTTGGCAGCAACTGCATGCTATCTTACTGCCTTACTACCTTCTGAGTGTACAGAAAGGTACCAGATTCAGAATCAGCCTGAACTGCGTGACATTTTGCAGGTGCGATAACCTGGGAGAGAAAGTGGAAGAGATTTTGCAATCACTATTAGTGATACCACTTTAATGTTTAATGTGATTTCTGTGCATTTATTTCCTACTGGAGAAACAATGCAGAGGACAATCCGTTATTCTTATGGATAGCAGGGGTCTATAGACATGGGGGTTTAGAAAAATAATGACTGACCTGGTAATGAAAATATCTGTGTCAATAATGGTATATATAGGTCTGGTGATGGCTGGACTTGAAAACATTTCTCCCAATATATCTGAAGGGACTGTAAGTACAAATAAATTCACCGAAAAACATTTGAGACTGTTCTACAATGAAGAATTTTAAAATTGTTACTTTTTAAAAAATTAAGCAGCTCAAGTCAGCACTATGTTTACTTATTGTATCACTTAAAGCATTTTTTATCAAATATTTTGAGAGGCACTACCTATAAACTTTAATCTGGAAGATAAGTATACTGTGTCCCTTTCAAAAGTGGGGAAATTGAGGCATAGATCCTAAACTTGTCTACTTTTCTAGGAATGAGTTACTAAGCGAGCCCAGAACAGAAGTCACAGCTTGTCACACTAGAGTTCTTGCTTAGAACTTCTTCAGATTTTTATGAATTTAGAATTTAAGGTTACTCAGGATTTTCAATTTGAAGTTCTATGCAACTCAAAAAATCAGTCTCTTAATCAGTTTAAATAGTGGTCTTAAAGATCAATTCAAGCACTTTCCGTTCTTAAGGTAAATGAATGTTTTGAAAATTAGCATATATGTGAAGACATATATAATAGGGCTGTTAGTTTCATTTCAAGAAACAGAGCTAAGTAATTATACACTTGCAAAATGTCCAGCCATTTATTGTATTCAAATATTCCTTTACAGAATATAAGGAATGGATAAAGCAAACCTGGAGTTAGTAGAATTCATATACTCCCCTCTCTGAATGCAAAAATGTGTCTTTTCTACTCTCCTCAGTCTCCTCCTCATTAATTCCCATGCTGTTAGCTTTTTGGGTTTTTTCAGTGCTTCATGTAAAAACTTAACCTGCTGCTAAATTTATTTCACGTGGGTTTATGTTTTCCTCATTTTAATGGCTTGTAATGCAAAACCATAAAGGTACGGCTGCTGCAACAAACTCCCCTGTTGAAGCTTGCCTTCTGCACACATTGTTTTTGGAGTCTAACTTGGCTTTGAACCCTAACATTACAAAAAAACCAAAAAGTAGCATGGTCTTAAGTGCTATAATTAATGCTTCTAAATTTTGTTTCTTTGCTGTATTGTCCACAGCTGTGTTGTGCAGAATTTCTTCAATGAACGTTTTTGTTTCCCTCACAAACCAGTAGAGGAAAAATACTAGGAAATTTTACCCTCTGGTACTTTTTAGACAGCGCTTCTGTCTAATATCCCAGCTTTTTATATATATTTGTTAATCCTAGATATGAATTTTGACATTAAAGTCAGCAACCAGAAAATTAGAAAAAAAATGGTGTCATCTGTGTACAATAATTCTAGGTAAACATAAAATTTCTGTGCATGGATCAAATGAGAGAAAGTGAGGAAAAAAACCCAAAACATTGTGCCTAAAGACATGTAAGGACAAATGCAATTGAGTATTAAAAAAACAAACTACTTATGTGGTGAAAATGAACTAAAATACAGCACTCGTCTCAGTCACTCAATATTTATCATCCCTCTTGTTGTCATTTAAAAGCATTCTTAAGATCTCTTACCTTGCTAATATTAGATACTCAATTCCTCCTTTTTTTGCTGGAAGACTTTGGCAAATTTCTGAGATCCTGGAATATGATTTTACGTGTCTCTCACCTCTTTGAAGAGAAAAGACAAAGTTTTTCTCAGATATTTTTCTAATTATTTTTATAAAGTGCATTTATTTTTCATTATTCATCCTCTTTCTGTGTTTGTTTTCAGTACTTTTCCTATTGAGCTTCTTTTCTGTTTCTGAACCTGTACTTCCATGCAATTTCCTCTGGCTAACAAAAAAAGTTGCCAGAAACATAATTCAATTTGCTACAGTACTTTAGAACACTTTTTTGCTATTAATCTGTATAATTATACTGAGTCAGACTCCCATAGCAAAGTGTTAGCCATTTATTTTTACCTATTTGCATACACAAACAAAAAAAAATCTAAGAGAAATGTCAAATTACCTACCATATTATTTATTTTCAGTACTTAGTATTTTGTCAGAAAACTAGGCCCTGGAATAAGGGAAAAGGTACTCCTTACAGCACAAATGACAGATGCCAGAGAAACTGACAAACTTTGGCGGAGAACTACAGAATATTTTTTGTGTGTATGTTAAGTATTGGGAAATGATTAGTGAAATTTGATGTAAAAAAAGCAGAATAAAATATTAGAAGCCATACTATAAATAGATTATTGAAAACTATTTGGGAGCTTTCAAAGACCTGAAGTCAGCACACGTATTTTCAAGACTAGAAATCTAAGAGTTGCTCCTGAACTAGAGATCAGACTTGAAAATACAATATTGATAAAAGGGGCCCCCATTTCAAACTTGATACAGACTTTTTGAACCATCGGGGTCTCTTATATGGCCAGCATGAAAATCAGAAAGAAAGAAAATGGAAATGTCTACTGAAATTTTTAATGACGGCTTTTAGAAAAGCATTTTTCTCAAAATTACCCAGCTCTTAAAAAATAAGTATAATCACAAAATGACTGTGCTAGTGGGTTTTGGTGCATGACATTTTGACATTTCTCTGATTCAAACCAACATTTCTAAAGAAACTTTCAAGATAGTCCCTAGACAAAACACAGTATTGAAAACCTACTCTATTTCTTTTGAAATATAAATAGTAAGGCTCCCATTGATAACAGTGGGAATGCATGATGACCTTTTGCTAATTTGAAAGTACAGAAGTTTGAAACTGAGATATTTGAAACCAGAAATGAAGCTTGCAGCCTGAATAATATGTGCTATACTTTTTGTCATTTTTATTGCATAATGCCATAATTCATTTACCATGCTAATGGTGTATGTGAGGATTTTCTTCTAAGATAGTTAAAATCAGTGATAAAAATGAACTATTTAAAACACTGTTACTCATTAACAAAACTAAGATGTCTTTACACTAACTCATTTGCTCATTTTTTCCTATAATGAATAGACATTATCTACAGATAGAAAGCTATAGGATTTTTATAATGGATAACAGGAGCTTTTGTGCCTCCTGATGATGAGAGCATAGGCTTAGGTTTTTCTAAAGACTAATATAAGAATATTTCATGAGTATTCGGTAATAGCATGATACCTATCCCCTCAAGCCTTTTTCAAAGCCTGAAACAAAATGGGGAAATGATTAATGAGACCATGTGGAGATGCAATATGAGAAACTACTCTGTCCTACTGCTGAATTTCTAGGTCAACAAATACAACTGTTCCCTTTTGCACCTCATTCAGGCATTACACAAGCGTGTTACAGTATTTTGCTGAAGAACTAGTTCTTGTTTCAGTCACAGCCACTTCCACGTGGAGAGAGATTAAACCGAATCCAGAACTGCACTCTGGTATCACTCCAGAATTATCCTAGATGCTAGAAAATACACTACATGCATCTTAAAATTTCTGTAATGTTATTTAGTATATTGTGGTGTTATTTAGTGTTGTTTCATGTAACCATAATAATTACTGGTTCAACTTTTGGATATGGACCCATACATGCCTGTTTTCAAATTTACTTTTTAAGCCATTACGTTATTTGGTTTATTTTCAAAAGGTGTTTGCGTATGGGATAATACAGGTGTTCACATATGGTTTAACAGTAAAGCTGCCATGACGTTTGGAGGTTTTAATGAATAATTTCTTGAAGAATCACAAGGAATTTTCCTCATTGGTTTTAAAGGACAACTTTCCAGAACAAATTTCTATTATTTTAAATAGCTCGATTCTTTAAAACATGTTTCAATTTTAATAAACTCTTAAGATCTTCCAATTTTCTATCAGTACCCGTTCAAGAGACTTTATTTCAGGAAAGGGGATCATTTGTTGTTCTTTTTACTAGGGAAAAAAGCACAAACCAAAAAAAACCAAAATCTCTTCCTGAGGAGCTACGAGTAAGTTATTTATACCCACACACGATGGGTATGTGCCGACATGTTCATTTCAGAGCTTGTTCTCCTCAGAACACCTGAACGAAAAGAACCACAGAACAGTTTGGGTTGGAAGGAACCTCAAAGCCCATCTAGTTCCAACCCCCCTGCCATGGGCAGGGACACCCTCCACTAGACCAGGTTGCCCAAAGCCCCATCCAGCCTGGCCTTGAACACTGCCAGGGATCCAGGGGCAGCCAAGGTTTCTCTGGGCAGAAGCCGCCGAGCTGGCGGAACCCCGAGAGGCCGCCTCAGTGCCTCACCCGGTCTGCGGGGAAGAGCGGACACCCGCTGCCCGCCTCGCTCTGGGAAATCGCCCGGGGAGGGGGCGCTGCCCGCCTCCGGGGTGGCCCCGGCCGCAGTGCAGGGTCCTGCCCGCCGGGGAGGCGGCCCCGCAGGTCACCGCCTGCCCGCCGGGTGTTCCGCTGGGCGTCCTGCACGGTGTCCCGCAGAGCCCCCGGCCGGCGACGAGCAGGCAGCGCCGCGCGGATCTCGCGATAGCTCCCTGAAGACACCGCCCGGCGCTTGTAACGGCCGTAACGTAGCACTCGCTGTTTACAGCGACGTAGCCAATGGGAAGGCGGAGCGTGTAGGCGGGGCTGCGAAGTCCGTCCAATGGGAGGGAGGGGCGGTGCGTTTAAACAGCGCGGGTGCCGAGCCAGCTCCCCCGGGGGTTTGAGGCGGTAGCGTCGCCATGCCCGGTCGCACCGACGACTATGAGGTGCTGCTCACCATCGGCGCCGGCTCCTACGGCAAGTGCCGCAAGGTGCGCCGCAAGGCCGACGGCAAGGTGAGGCGGCGGTAGCGGTGGGGCTGACGCACCGCTCTGTCGGTCGTGCCTCCTCGTAGCCTGGCGTTGCTGTCGGTTTCGGCTGGGTGCTGGCGGCTCCCCGAGATAAGCGAGTGGCTTCGGAAGTCTCTCTATCCCCCCGCGGAGCTCTGGCTTTTCTGTGAATCGCTCCCTGAGGGCTGGGCTGGCTTTTGTTTCCCTCCCTAGATCTTGGTGTGGAAGGAGCTCGACTACGGCTCGATGACAGAGGCAGAGAAACAGATGCTTGTTTCTGAAGTGAATTTGCTTCGTGAGCTGAGGCATCCGAATATCGTCCGGTATTACGATCGGATCATCGACAGGAGCAGCACGACCCTGTACATCGTGATGGAGTACTGCAACGGGGGTGACCTGGCTAGCTTAATTGCCAGGTGCACAAAAGAAAGGCACGTGAAACCTGTTTGTGGCCATTTTGGAGTATCTAGCGTAAATGTCTTGGGCAATCAACACAAAAAGCTCAAAGTGAAACGTGTCTCTTCTTAGTAACTCCTGAACAATTTCAGGTCTCATCCTTTGGAGCCGACAACTTTTCTAAAATGTGAAAGGGTTGTGTAAAATTACAACCCTGCTGGGAGCTGTGCTAATGAATGTACTGATCGGATCTTTACGTCCAAACAGTAAAAAACCCTGAGCTCTCTTGTGAGGCAGAAGCTGTTGAAGGGTTTCTGGATGCAACGCTATGCATGGTGCTGAAAACACAAAACAGTTCTCGCAGAGAGGTAGCTTGATCTGTGGGTTCTTTTGGCTTGCCTATCAGGAAAACCACTTGTACCCTATTTTTTATTAGAACACCAACACACATGAAAGGGTAAAGTTATTTTGAGTGTGATGTTAAAAACTGCTTTATGTGCCTGCATAAAAAGCTTGTGGAGGTTGATAAGACTTCACCGTGGTCTAATCTTAGACTTAGCAGCCTGCTTCTTAAGTTTTCACATTCTTAAGTAAAGTAAGTACATGACACAGCGTGTGTTGCTTTGTGAGAATAGTCTAAAATGGTACGGCAGCTGCCCCCAAACATATCAGTATTTTCCCTTTAGGAGGGTTATATTAAAAATAAGTCCTGTCTTGGCACTATTGTTGTATGTTCCTCATAACAGTTTTAGAAACAGCTGACACTAATATGGTTTTTGTAAGTGATCAAAGGGGCGCATCTCATCAGAAAAGCATTAAACTGATGTTTGTGTTGTAAAGTAATGAATATGCTACCTACTTGTTAGACCCTTTGGGGGAGGAAGGGAATATTATGGGGATTCTGCAACAAAAGTCTAGATGTCTTCCAACATATTTGGAGTGATTTTTACAAAAAACCCCAAAACTTCCATTTTAAAAATTGCATATGTAGATGCCTGTTGCTGTTAGTTTCCTGTAAAGGTGCTAGGATTGATTCAGTGATGTTTTATAGCGGTAGTATTAAAAAAGTTACAGAACTAAGACTGGCGGCAAGTACTTAAACTGATGGATAGTCAGAGAATACCTTTGTTAAACAATGTGTTCATCTTTCAGGCATTACTTGGAAGAAAGCTTTGTTCTCCGAGTATTGACTCAATTGACATTGGCCTTGAAGGAATGTCACAGACGGAGCGATGGTGGAGTCACTGTGCATCGTGACCTAAAACCAGCAAATGTCTTTCTAGATGGCAAGCAGAATGTGAAACTTGGGGATTTTGGACTGGCTAGAATATTGCACCATGACACCAGCTTTGCCAAAACATTTGTTGGAACTCCATATTACATGTCTCCTGTAAGACCTCCCTTCTGTACCTTATCTTCCCTCTTGTCCCTCTAAGATCTGTTTTCTGCAGTGTTGGTCTCAGAGTCTATGAACGCTTGGATGGTTTTAATGAAGAGTTTCTAGTCTTAAATGTAGGTGACTTTTTTTTAGATTGTATATGTTCTAGAGACAAGGTTTTTTGGCAGCTATTTTCATTTCCTTTCTTCTTCACACCATCAGTGCCTTCTAATTAAGGTGGTTCTTCACTATATAAGTTTTTATATGTTCTTGGAACATTAGAGATGTAAGGCAGTTATTTCGGAGTATCTTGTTCCTAAAAAGGAACAGGGAAGCTAGAGCGCTTTTATGTTTCATAGTGTTAAGCTAAAGAACTATTTAAATTACCTCTTGATGGCAGGATTTTAATTTGTCATGTAAATAAGAAAGAATGAGTTACTTCCCTGACACAGTGCATTTTGTGTGGGCAAGATTAATGTTGACTGAAATATGGAGCTGCATCAACTGAAGATTAATGCAACACTTCATTCAGTCTTCTACAGTGTAGTATTCCATAACTTGTTAAAATTCTGCTAGTAAGAGTAGCTGCGGAGGTTAATTAAGATGGAATCTTAAAAGTAACCCCAGTAAGTAATTGTTTATTTCAGGTTTGAACAGTTGCTGAATATCCTGCAATAGTAGAACAATGTCTTAGTTAATAAACTTAAGTTGTTCTCTTTCTTTAGGAACAAATGAACCACATGTCATACAATGAAAAATCTGACATCTGGTCTCTAGGATGTCTCCTGTATGAATTATGTGCTCTCTCGTAAGTATAGTAGTATGGTAATGAATGCAAAGTAATAACTGTTAATGCATTTGTGATAAAATTTTGTACAGATGAAAGCTTAAATGTTTCAGAGACTAGTCCTAGATCTTTATTTCTGTATTGGCCTTGATATTAGTAGTCAAAACAAACCTTTGATTGCAGCTTTTTACTTACTCTGATACTTTTTTAATGAAAATAAGTCCTGTAAAACTAGTGAAAGAATCCAAGAAAAATGTTCTTCAGGCCTCCATTCAGAGCTTACAACCAAAAGGAGCTGGCAGAAAAGATAAGGGAAGGGAAGTTCAGACGAATACCATATCGTTACTCAGAGCAGTTGAATGATCTTCTCAAAGAGATGCTGAATGTAAAGGTAAGAATCAATTACTAATTTTTCCACCTATAATTCGAACTAGTACTGAAATACTAGTTTTCCCTCTCAGTTATGAGACAGACTGATCTGAAGTAGTGGTTGCTATCACCTTGTCACTGGCAAAATCAGTTGTAGGGGAAGGAGGGAGGAACTGTGCTTTGAGTCCCTTAAACAAAGGTAGCAGCTCAAGCTACAGGATGCAAAAAGGCTGTCTCAATATTGGGTTATACAGAATTTCCTAACAGTGTGTTTAACGAGGTCTTATAACTTCAAGGTTAAAGTGGTTCCAGTGTGTTTGGAAGCTGGAAGGGGTTGTTTTGTTTTCATTTGGATTTTGGTTTTTATGGCTAATGTATAGCTCGCCCCCCATGGTTGAGGAGAATACTGCATGGGATAACAAAGCTGTAACAAGAACCGTAGGCTCCAACAGGTATGGATCCATCAGGAGTCAAGTGACAGGTAGAGATGCAGTGTTAGCTCCAGAACCTACTGCCCATTGCCTCTGTAGGCCCACCACCCTGTTCTGGCTCTGAAAGGAGTGGGTGCCTGGACTAGGAGAGCCAGACTTGCAGCTTCTGGAGCTGAAGGGCTGGTAGCAGTCTCCTCCTTCAGCTTTTGTCATCTGGTTGCGTTGCCCCTACCTAACTCCATTTTTCTCCAACTTCTCCTTCACTGTATAGCACCTCAGCTGGTTTCTACCTGAGGTGGGTCTTGTTAGAGAATCCCTGGCCTTAATGTTTCTATAGATGGAACCTCTTGGTAATGTCTTTCCTTTAGGATTATTGCCGACCTTCTGTTGAAGATATTCTGCAACACCCCTTGATAGCAGACCTGGTGACAGAAGAACAAAGACAAAATTCTGATAAAAAAGGCCAGAGATCATGGGAGCCAGAAAGGCTGCAGCATTCGGATGCTGTAGTGAATGAACTAAAACGGAAGGAACAACAATTACAGGAGCGAGAACAAGCCATTAAGGAGCGAGAGCAACGTTTGGAGCGTATGATATTCCACTTGGGGAAAGGGGTGGCAATGGGATTAATGATTTGAAAGAATAAGTGTGGAAGAAGGAAAGGTAGACAGTTTTCAAACCCCTCATTTTAATGCACTAGGAGATCATATTCCTGCATTCGCTATTAGAATTCTGTCTAAAGACTAAAGAATTCTTGGGCCTACTCATCTATACTAGTTCTTGTTTTAAGTTACTAAGATATAATTGGCAGTTTGGATACAGATGTCTGGTTTGGGAATATTAAACATGAGTGGCAATTAGGAAAGTATACAGAAAAACAGGGTCTGAATATATTGCTCTGCACTGCACAGTGTAGGTTCCTAGCTACCTGCTCCGTGTAAGTTAACATTGGCTATAGTCATGTGTAACCTTAAGGTGAGCCTGATCTTGGAGCAAAATATACTTGAGTAAACTGTCAACTGCTTTTACAGAAGCTGCACCCTACAGGTAGCTCGCCTATGAAACTGTATAGATGGTTGGTCCTCAGGTGTTGGGGTTTCCTGCTCACATAGAACACCTTTTTGCATATACAGCAGGCTCAGTAATACAGATTTTAACCATATATATTGTTTTAACCATATATACTCATATATATTGAATAACAGCTGCTGCTGCTGTAAACAGGGTGTTTGGTCATAGCAGAATTATAGTATCTGGTATCTAAATATTTATTTAGATCTGATGTAATGTGTGGAATAGAAAGCTGCTATAGCTTCATTGTTGCAGATGTGACAGAGTTGGGGGTGGAGGAGGAAGCACACCTGGGCATTTCAGAGTACTTGTCCGGTGCTTTATCAGTGTGTTGATAAAGGTGTATCTATGCAGCAGTTATCTTGCTTTGCTTAGAGGCGTAGAAGCAGAAATATGGGTGCATCTGACAGGCTATTACTGCTGTCTTTTTCTGCAAGACAATCCATGCACAATCACTCTAACATTTACATTTTAACTCTGCATACTACCATATTTCTACTTCCAGAGAGAGAACGGGAACTCTGTGTTCGAGAGAGACTGGCAGAGGACAAACTTGCTAGGTATCTTACTAACCTGTAATTGCCTAGATTAGAAGCTCTACAATCTTAGAACAAAAAGCTTAAACTTCTCTTTTCAAAACAGAGCTGAAAACTTGATGAGGAATTACAATCTCTACAAACAGCAGAGGACACTAGCTTGTGCAGATGGTCCAGGTATGAAAATACGCAAGAAGCCGCTTGCACTGATAAATGTAGGCTGGTATGACCAGAAGAATGCCCCTGGTGCTCAACATGCTGTACCTAGTCCTATTGTAGCCATACAAACACCAGTTATCTCTGCGTGGTTGGGAAAAGACTCTTTATTTGCTGCTTTGCAAAAAGACTTAAGGAATGATGCCCAGCCATGAGTGTGAGTGACCACTGTCAGCACTGCAGTCTTGTGCTGTTTTGAAAACTAGGTTCTTGCAGTAAGCTAATGGAAGTGCTGACTTGTAACCCAAACCTTCTCAGAGTTGTACTTATTTTACTTATGGATGTATTTTTATAGATCTTTGATTTAGTTAATTTTAATAAAATTGCATGTGTCTAAGTTCAGCTTTAGTTCAACTTCCAAAAACTTCAAGGTGTGAAATATTTGTTGCAAGTGATCCAGCTGTGATGATTGGTGCATTGTACAAGCTCTGAAGAATACAAACCGCTATTATCATACTCTAGTTTAACTCACTAGAAAACAAAAAGCTTTGAAAATGTACTATTATGCTTCCTGACTGCCTGTAGGCCAATCTGTTTTACAGTAGTTACCACCCCATAAGTATTTGACCCTCAATTTAGCCTTTATTGTTCAGTCCTTACTATCATAAGAGGTAGTAACATCTGTTCATTGCACCTATCCTTTAATAGTAAAAATGATCCAAGTACCTAAATGCATTTTGAAGTATTGTTGGAATATTAACCAGCTGGGTCCTAAGTAGTACTGTAGAACAAAGAAATGTGAACACCCTTTAACACGCAACAATCTCTTCATTTAGTTTTGCTCATATAAAGCAAGATAAGCATGTCAGTGCCTCTAATACAAATAAAACTGAAGTTGCATTTTTTCAAGAAGTGCCTATGACAGCAGGAAAGAACACAAGTAAAATGCCACCAGAAGTTAGTGGTACTTGAGCAATTTCTAACATTCCTGTCAATTTTGAGAATTCTACCTGTCTCTCAATATCTTGTCTGAATTTGGTACATTAAAGAATAGAAAATTAAGAATAAATTTGCCTTGAGCTTTCTGATGTTGCCTCTAGTACTGGATGACTGAAGGTAAATGAGCTTCAGCATTTGTTTCTGTTCTTTTCTGTGTCTCCCACCCCTTTACATGATATTTTGACCTTAACAGGGGTATTAATTTTTGAAGATGGGCAAAACCCCACTTTTGAGTAATTAATACCTCAAGACAGACAATGCAGAGAAGTGAATATAGTTATTACAAGAGTGACCAAATCTTGCAATATCTATAGATCATTTGATTCAACATGTCACAATGTTTGCTACTCTTCAAATTCATTCCATGATACTCTTGTAAAACTGTTTCTAAAATTCTCCCTCTACTGATACAAATGGAATAAGTGTTTCTCCAGTATGTTATGCGCATTGCTCACCTTCAGTTACTCTAATATGACTGTTGTGATTGCATCTTGCACATCTTGGATCCCTAATTTCTCTTCAAAGTCAGTTGTGTGCTTCACAGTAAAATGGAATACCAAAAATCCTGGTTTCTAGGATCATGTCTCAGACACTACCCTATTTTTGCAGAGGATTTTCTGATTCTTAGGGGAGGGATTTAATGTTAAAACAGATATAATTTACTGATATGAAACTACAAAATGCTGAAACATTCACTAGCCCCTTCAGTTCGGTCCTCCTCACTTTTTTGTTTTCCTTGCTTTAGCCTAAGGAATTGAAAATGAAGGCTTCAGCAGAGTTATGATTAGGATAGTTAGACTTTTCATAAGGTCTATTTTTATTTCCCTGAGTTGAGTCTTGTGAAGCTGTTTTTTATGGGACAACACTATCTTTTGATGGTAGTTTTTGTGCCCTGAGTCATTAAAAACAAGACAAAACAAACTGACAGCCTTTTGATTGTGGCCGTTCTATATAGCTAAAGTATAGCTATACTATGAAAATTCCTGTCCTGGAGGCTGCAGTGAAAGTAACTTGCTAATTGTTACAGCATCTAAACTCATTATTCCTCAAATCAGAGCCTAGTTTGTACCCTATTAACTTAATACAAGGATAGAGTTGCAACAATGTGGATAATGTAGAAAGACCACTGGACAGGTTGGGTCTGCCCCTGCTATGAAAGACAGACAAGGTTTTTCAGTATCCAAGAGCCTAATTAATTCTCCATTTCCCTTTGGCTCTGGATTATGTTGCTGTCCTGTCCTTCAGAAGAAATTCCATGTCTTTTCTCCTTATGTCAACTAATACTTCCTCAGGTGCTGGGAGATATACCCTAGAAACTACAATGGCATATATCCTTTCACCACAAATATTTAAAAGCTTTGTCTTTAATTTTTCTTCCAAAAATTGAAAAGAATTTTTGCTATGAACTGAAATGCATTTAATTAGATTACCTAAAGCCACAGGTAGTTAGCAAGATGGGTAACAGAGTTAAAAGACATAAGCTAAGCAATAAAAGCTGAAAGATACACTAATTCCATACTCTTTTTCTATTTTTTTATTTCTTAAGATAATGCACTCCTGCTCCCCTTTTCTACAACCAAGAAGAAAGTACACTTTGATGGAAGTGAAGAGAATGCTGTGCCTCCTGTTAATTTGGAAAACTGTCCCCTTTCCAAAGGGAAATGCCCTGATCTCAAAAGACGTCTATATGCTGCAAATCTGCGGGCTCAAGCACTGTCAGAACTGGAAAAAAACTATCAACTAAAGAGTAGACAAATCTTGGGCATGCGCTGAAACTGTAACACAGATGTACAGTATTTAACTTTTTAGAGTTGATTAAATGTATAGGAAGATACTTGTGCCTCCTGTTTTTAAGCTGGAACCTACTGAAAATATATTTTAATAGTTGTTACACAAACTCTTAGTCTATGATAGGTAGTTCATGATAAGGGCATAAGATAATATATTATGAAAACAAGTAGTTTTGATACCAAATCAAGTAAGTTGAATGAATTGTATTATTAAAGAAAAAAATATTTTGGTCCTCCTTCTGTTTACCATACATTACTCTTCAGAAGATATAAAGAATGAATATTGTAACCCAGATTTTTTTTAAAATCTCGTGTGAAAAACATTTTGGATGAAAACCGCAGAGATTCACAATCTATAGGTTAAAATGATGCTGTATGTAATGTACAGTATTTGATGAAAGAAGTATTGATATTTTGTATATGTGGAAAAACAGTGGCTTTTTGTCTGTGCTTGTAAATATTTTTTAACTATAAAAAGAGCAAAAAGCGATTTTATGGTATCTCTTCCTACTAAGTAGGTGACCTAGCAAACCTGGTTACTTTTAGCTTAATGTCTGACTAATGAGTGGGAAGGGTCAGCTTAGCTGATGAGTTTATAGTCCTTTCTGCCTGGGCAGCTGAATGGCTTGTCCATCAGCTCCTGAAAGGCATAGCATTTGAAATAACACCTTCTTTGGTTTGCCTTGAAATTGTGTTATAAACGGGTTCCCTGAGACTCCTGTCCTGGATGGGACACCATCCAGGGTATTAGCACCTGTGTTTGGGGAGAGGCAACTATACTTTGAATAGCAAATCCTTATTTTCTTGAAGCTTACGAGGTATCTATCTTTCCCTTCACAATTCTCTGCCAGAGCAGGAGTTGCTCACTTAAAGTGATGTAAGTTTCATGAACTATCTCAGGTTCATTAATTAAAAAAAATATATCCTGTGGAACTGTAATGTCTGACATATTTTATATAAAGAATTTCTGTCTCTGGGTTGAAATGCCATAAAACATATGTTCTTAGAAAACAGCTAATTTTGAAAACATTTGTTTCCTTATTGGGCTATGACTGTTATCTAAGGAGGTATTCTAGATGGTTTTTACTCGAAAAAAGAGAATCTTATTTGAAACATCAATTTAATTTGGCATATTTGCTGATTGACAAGTACCTGTGTCACCAAACAATAGTTCTACTCCAGCAGATTCTCAACCACCCAGCAGAACTTACCATATTTGCTTGCATAGCGGTGTTTTCACTGCACCCTTTGCTAAAAAGAATTAGGCCATGACCATTTGGTTTGCTCGTCTAAAACTACCACGATTCTGGTAGTCATTGCCCAGGGCTAGGTGTGGCTGGAAGTGTCTGGCAGGTATGCATGGCCAAAGTAGCCGTGCCACAGGGATCAGAGCAGCTTTCCTGCTGCCTTCTTTCATATTGTTTAAGATTCTCACACATATTTGGAGGGTGAATCCCTGCTTTCTCATCGTGTTTGCATATTCAGATTTTTCTTTTCTACGTCTCAACCAGATCTGCAATGCAGTTCTACTGGCCTTCATGTGTATCTTTATTGTATAGCTCATAAAACATCAGGGGGTAGAATATGCACTAGTGTTCATCTAATCTGAAAACATATGTAGGCTGCGAAAATTTTGTTGTATGCTTTATCATCTGCAAAATGCAGGTACCAATTAGTGAAAGGACAAGCAACAAAGAAAATAAATTAGTAATTAATGATTCAGGAAAGATTGCATTGTGAAATGTTTGGTGTTTGCAAATGCCAAACTAAGAAAATGGCTTGACAGTCTTTTTTTTTTTCTCTGAACATATAGATGGAACAAATGATTTCTGCATTTAAAAGTAAAGTACCTTCAGAGCAACACCTGCAGCTTTCCTCTTCCTTTAATTCTCTACTGACCTCAAGATGGCACTGTTGCCCTGTAATTGTTGGGAATTTCCTTTATTGATACATTCATACAAAATTTAAGCTGATTTAAATATACTTTCACCTGTTTTGTTTCAGAAAATCATAAGTGTGTTGCTGCAAGATGCTGATTCTCTTAGGCTACAGATGCTTTAGTACTTGCTGGTGCAATTAATTGTAATTATCTTCAATTTGCCATTTTGCATCTTTTATGCATGTTTTATAGAAATAGTTGAATCAAAGTCTTAGTTAACAATTACACTATTATGAATAAGAAATGCTACGGAGAGTGAAAACTGTATCAATCACAATGGCAGTAATAAATGAGAACAGCTTAAGTTACAGCTGTAGCATCAAGCTATTTAAGCTGCGTTACTCACAATGTCGTCTTGAACTATTATCATTCTAATATGATAAATGCAGGGTCTCTTGCAGTTTTTGAAATAAGAACTTCCTACCAGTATCTGTCTAACATTGTGGAAAGCATCCTGAAAATGGTCTTCGTTCTCTCTCAGGATTTTTGCTTTGCAATACTGCAATTCACATTTTCCTACAAAAGCGTAATTGTTTTTCCCAGAGCACGTGTGTAGCATTGGAATCACATTCAGGATGTAATTCTCAGATATATTCAGGAAAATAGATAGAATATTTATGGGAATAGTGACTGGTTATAGAGTGCTTGTAAAACATCACCATCATGCTGATGGGTATACTTGTCTCTTAAAAGTGAAGGTAAATTTGTACATACGTATATGGCACAGCTTAAACCTTACAGGATGATAATAATGGTGCACACTGTTGAATGTCATGAGATAAATTTATGTGTAATATAGCTATCAGGAATTTTAATAATATGTATAGTTGTGAGCACAAAAATGACATTTAGAAGTCACCTCTGAAATTATACAAGTTTTGTATGCATAGACCATAATTTAACTCAAGGATAGACTGGGGGGGAAGTTGCATCATCTTTGAAAAATGTGGAGCAGATCCTTGATTTTCAGCGTTCTTGTGTGACCTTGATGAAGACCCTGTTCTGGGCTTTAGGTTCCCGTCTGTCACAGGCTCATCACAGGGGGGTGCTCAGAGACAGCACTGGGATCCTGGATGCGTCTTCTGCGCTTTGGGCACAACCGCCGTGGTCTCCAACTTTGTGCGGCTGTACATGTACTAGGGAATGGCATTTACTGGGAAAATAGCGGTGAGTAACCAAAGTAATTTATTTAGTGATTAGCCTGGTTAACTGTCCCCTCTGCAGCCAGTTGACCAGACCATTCCATGTGACTACAGTGCTTAAATGGTGTGAAAGTGACAAAATGCTTAGAGGAAATCAGGCTTAAATATAGAGGACGATACAGAGGACTATAAAGCTTCTTCCTAAACACAAACATAAGTATCAATAGGTCATTTAATCCGTACTGTATTATAGAACAGGTGCAGAGATCAATCCCCCTGGAACAATGATAAAATACTTTATCATAGGAAATTTCAGATTTTTGCCGTTACTGTCAGTGAGTGACCCAGGAGGAAGTGATCTGGTCCTAATAGTGGCACCAGCTGATTCACAGGCGCTCATTGCAAGAATCGATCTCCTGCAGTTTCCTGCAGGTACAAGAAACAGTGCAGAGCAGAAGCTCCCTGCTATGACTCTTGTCTTCGTCTGAAGAAAAGAAATTGCTCCTCACTATGCTGCTTGTCATCCTAGCAAGATTGTCCATACCACATGACGTCATGCTCAGTATATAACTGGGGGAGTTGGCTGGGTGGTGCTTTGGCTTAGGAACTTGCTGAGCATTGGTTCCAGGTGGTGAGCAATTCTATCAATCATTTGTTTTGTACATTATTTTATCAGTAGTAGTAGTAGCAGTAGTATTCTCTTCCTCTTCTGTCCTATTAAGCTGTCTTCATCTCAACCCACAGATTTTACCTTCTTTTTCTTTTCAATTCTCTCCCCCATCCCACCGGCACGGGGCAGCGAGTGAATGGCTGTGGCGTTATTTCAGCTGCCTGCCGGGTTTAACCATGACAGTGTACCTCTTGCTGTGCTGATAGAGATGAAATCCATTTCCTGGTAAGCAATGCTTCTAGCATTCACAGTCCAAAATACAGTTGGACGCAGCAATGGTACAGTGACAGCCCTTGGGCCCCGTCTTTGTCTTATTCTTCTCTTGTGTAACTTGCATGAAGCCAGAGGAATGCTGGTAGCTATAAAGCTGGCGTGTCAGGCGCAGAAGCGGACGAAGCCCTGGGAGCCTGCTTAACAGGCGTTTCAGGACACCGTGGAAGACTTTGGCCTAATTAAGGCTACATACAATATAATCCATATCGGGTACTGTAAGTTAGTTTTATTTATATATTTACCTTAAAAGTTAGCTGGAAGTTAAATATTAGTCTTTACAATTTTAAAAAGCTCCACAGACTGATAGCGTAACACCACGCATTGTTATACTGCTTTTCCATTTAATCTTGCTTTCAGCCAGATCAGCAATGCTGAGAAGTTACTACACGAGAGGCAACGGCGCCTTTATCTGACATATTATTTTGAAGGCAAAGTGCACTTCTGAGGCTCAGCTGCCACGAAAGGACGAAGCTTTGCTGGAAAAAAAAAAATCCTTTGTATGCTACACAATGAACTCATGCCAGAGTTTTATGATATAAAGGGAAAAGAAAGGCCACAGAGATACATAGAATTAGTCACTTCCATATAGTCTTATTTTTCAATGTAGGCTCTTTCTGGGTAAAAAAACATATTTATGAAAACTTTTGGCTAATTAACTTTCATTTTTGACTGGTTTAATTCTTGACTGATGGATGATGCTTGTTGCTGGGCTACCTGGTTCAAGCAGAGGTAACTTATGGGCCCTGTTATTACTGCATTGTTCTCTACTGTGAATATACTATTGGTGCATTATGTCTACTTCCTTGGCAACTGAAACTCTGACTTGGACATGACATGCAGCGAGTAATAACCAATAACGCAGCTTCTGCTATCAACTTTCATATGTAGTTTTTTGTGGTAAAATTAATGCAACATGCAGATTTCTGAGGAATATGGCAGGTACTTAAGCACGTGCTTGAATACTTGGCTAAAGCTAGTAATTTTTTTCCCATTATTCATACTAATCTGAAAAACTTTTTTATTTGCAAAGATAGTTGCTAAATACTTTTTTACTGTTTAATCAGCTCTTTTAGCAGGTCCTGCTCTTGCAAGGTCAGCGGAAGCAAGCGTATGCATAATACAAATTTTTGCACATGTTTGTCTCAGTTGAAGTCCCAAGGACACAACAGAAGCCCAGTAAAGCCAATGACAAGCTTTCCTTCAAATTCAGTGAACCTTTGGCTGGACTTCAACTTCATTTGCATTAGACAGACTAGACATTTGTAAATACTCACACTTGTTTGCTATTTGGGGAGGAAGAGCACTGCCAAAGGCACAGCAGGAACAAACCATTCATCTTCCTCAACAGAAGTAAAGACAAGCCACTTTAGGTAGAGGTCTCCATCTCAGCTTCTACCAAATCGGACTTTCTTTGACAAGAATTTGCATCAATGGCCCTCTGGCAAGCTTGAGTATTGCACAAACCTCTCTGCAGTTGTACGTAGTATTGGGGAACATTTTTTTTTTTCTGCACATCCAATTGCACATAAAAGCCATATTATCTACCTGACCTCTCAGCTCTTCCTAGACCATCAGGGCATACTTCAGTGTCCCCAGAGCTAGATGGCTATTTAGGTCATCCAGGAAGTTTAGAAAATCCTTCCTGACAAATGCAAGTGTTAAAGTCACTGACCGACTCTAGTGCTAATTGCTATGTAGAGTCTTTTCTGATGACGACTAATCAATCTTTAGATGCCACTAGGGAAAGATAATACGGACTTTCTGAGACCTGGATGATAACATAAACAAAACCATCAGGGCAAATGGCAGATCATGACACATGATGATTTCCTGGGAGATGAAGCAAATACCTGTGATGGCAATGATCCACGTAATTACCTTGTACTGGATTATAAGTACTCTGTGGTTGCAACTAAAAGCAGGAGGAAGCATTAGCATTAAAGAAAATGGTATCATCAAGGACGTATTCAGTTGATTGGAAAAATAACATATTTTTATGAGAATTATTACAGACTTACCTTAAGGGCACATTTTAAATATTTCTCCCCAGGTGAACTGAAAGCTAGAAAAAGCTCACCATTGTGCCAGTTTCTGGAGGGACAAGTGTGATCAGAGAACAACTGCTGTATCATGCAGTCATAGGGATCCTGGGGCCTCACTCTCATCAGGTGTAAGATCATTTTTCACCAATCTTAATTTAGTCAACTTCAGCAATGTGATGGGCACAGAGCAGCAGTGTGATGAATACAGGTGAGCAACCAAGAACATGTCACTAAATCTCTGCATAAGATGCAATGAGTCAAATTCCCTGCTCTAAATTTCCCATTCTTTCTCAAAGGCAAATTCCTGTCTCAGTGCTCAAGGTCTCAAGATGAAACTGGAGGCTACAGGGGGACCTCACCTCTGTGCAAAGCCACATTCAGTGGAGCTCCATGTGTTATCAAAAGGGGAAAGGGCATGAAACTATATTTTCTAGTTAATGATCTTAAGTAAGGAACCAAAATCTAGACCCTGCATTACCTAAGTTCAGGGATTTTCTCTGGGCAGAGCCCTGGAAACCGTATTCCAGAGGCTTAGAACAGAATTCGTGTATGAACAACCACAGCCATCACTTGTGCATGTTTTTAACCTCCTTCTGTGTTCATTTTGCCATCTCACGTTCTGGCTAAAAGAATCCATGGCAGACTCATCTTGTAACTGCTGTTAATTTGCACTTGCTGCTGGCATGGCCATGGGTGCAAACCAGACAGTTAAGTGTTGGCAAGAAGCAGTGAGTTAATCACGGCCTTGGAAGCATGGTCCTCTGCTTGTGCTCCAGGGAATGAGCTCAACTGAATGGCAAAGCCCAGCCAGGGAACTCAGCCTTGGGTTTGTGCCAGGCAGTAACCGTGAGTTCTGTTTTCAAATCTGGCTCTGCAGTTAACTTCTTACATAAAAGCCTAGAGCCTGGCTCAAATTGACCAGATGTTCTAATGGTCGCTTGTTTTTTTAATCCTTTTTTTTTTCTCTTTTTTTTCCCCCCAGTTTAGATTCTATCTTCAAAGCCACTTTCTGGAAGTGAAATAGCACTTGCTACAGAGGTCAATTCTAAGCTCAGCATTATTGCAATGATTTGCATGTTTGCAAGTGGCCTGCCATATCTGCATTGCCTCAGTTGCACGCAAAACTCTGTCAGAAATGGGAGTTATTTCTAAAGGCTTGCTCCAGGTCCTGCCCCTGCACCCCTTACCAAGATGTTTCGCCACATCTTCAGCTTGGGCAAACAGCCAACTTTCTCAAAAACAAACGAACAAAAAAATTCACCTTTGTAAAGTGAGATTGAAGAAATTTCTTTGCTGTGGTGAAGTACTTTCAGATCTGTACATGCTGCATAATGACTAATGCTATTTAACTCTTCATAACTTTGGCATTATCAGTGGACACATAAAGATATACTGCATGTAACCAACTGGCATTGGTACAAAGTTGGAGAAAAACTGTGTATGTTTTGTATAGATTTATTATTATCATGTACAAACATGTACTATCAAAGATGCTGTCAGCTTTAGTCCTAACCCAGTATCCCACAGTACCAGGCTGTGAATGAATATTGTTTAGTGATCCTACAGTAAAATCACCAATTTTTCTCTTACATAAGATCAGAAGCATCATCAAGAAAAGCACTGAATAAAATCAAATCCTTGCAATAGTAAGGACAGCTTTCAGCATACGTAAACACAGAATTGTCTTCCACTCTTCTTTTTAGTAACCAAATGCAAAACAATTAGTCTCTTCCCCCATTTATAGGCTCATTCTCCCTGGTGACTCAGCCTGGAAGAACAGTAGCCACTCACTTCTTTAATGCCAGGAGAATTCCTTACTGTGCTGTAAATCATCCTGTCCTGTTTCAGCTCCAGCAGCGCATGTCCCTACACGTGTCGTGCATGCAACACATTTAAGCCCCCTGATTACCAGTGAGGTCCCTTCCTGCCCTTGGTAAATAATAAATAATATTAAATGCATGAAAAGAACACTAGACATTTCTCATCCTGGTTGTTATTCCAAGGAAACTCATATTTGGGACTTGCATTACCTGGCAGTGAAATTTTTGGTTTGTTTTAAGCATGTAGCCAGTAGAAACAAACCCATGCTGATCTATTGTCTTTACACAGCTATCAGGTCCTTCACAACACACCAATGCAGGCCACTAGGCAAATTGGAAATCTCTTTGTGGCAACATATACCCTTCTAATCTTATTACTTAAATTAATACCAGCCTTCTGATTGACAGCCCAGTAGCCTGACTTCCTCCCTTCACAGGAGAGGAAGTTCACTCGGAATTAGCAGGGTGAGCCTGTCTCTATATGCACTTGGTGCTCTGCTTTCTCATCGAGGTTGCTCAAAGTAGTGTCACTCTTGCTTATTTGTTTTAGGAAGTGGTTACTTCTTCAAAAAAAGAGGAAATATAATGTTAGGTAATTTTCTATAGATTACTGAGGAGGTATCAACTGATAATATTTTATATCTTTTCCCCTTTTTTTTTTGTCTGAGCTAATTGTCCTTTGGCACGGGAGTGAGAGTGGCTGTTTAAACAACAGGAGTTTATTTACAGCTACTTGGGGTTTCACTGTCATTTGTCTGGGATGGTAGAAACATTAACCCTAATCCAGCATTGTTGCAAGCAAAGGATTTCCATGTAATTGCCTTTGCAAGGTATGTGTTATAAATGAGAATTCTTATTTAGGACCTATTTCACAATCACTTCTTCCTCTGTGAGTTACAGGGAAACTTTTTTGCAAAATGTGGGCCAATTGTCATAATAAAAACTCCGCTGACCCCTTCAGCTGTTGTTTTAGGGTCATCTCCTTGCAGCATATTACTTCTGGATATTCTCTCATATTGATCCTCATTAATATTTTATTTATCTACTTCTGAAACATTCCCAATATCTGGACCTGAGTGATTGTGGCTGCTCTTGCCAGAAGACACGGGCAGCCAGGAGAATAGCCAGACTGCAGGGCTAAGATACTGAGGAATGAGATGGCTTCCCCATGACCTGAAACCTTTCCATCACTGCTGGCTAGATTTCAAAAAGACAGTACACAATTTAAGCAGGAGTCTGATGTGAGAATTTCTGAGTCAGGGTGTAAAGTTGTATCAGTGCTACAGCTCCTAATGATGAACCTTTGAGCAATAACTTAAGAACTTGTCCTTGAGATTACCTGTACATTTTCCTTTCATCTCCCTTAAAGCATCTGTGAAGGACAGGGGATTCCCAAAGAAACCTGGCCTTTTTGGCAAAATATATCCTACTAAGAGCTATCCTACTAAAACCTCCAGATAAATGCCTTTCCTCCACTCCCCCACTGAGTCTTTTAAGTTTCAGGCCTGGGTGACATCAGAAGGATGATAGTGTGGGTGCTCAGCAGCTCTAGGAGACATCTGCCGTATGTCAGACACTGATGAACTGAGAGGTTTGCAAACAACCGAGGAAAAGTTGCTGACGTATGCAAAGCTAGAGCAAGATTATTAGGCTTTGTCCTTTGATTGTAAATGCAGGAGGAATCTTGGCCCTGTGGGAGCCATTGATGCTATTGTGGCCTGGGTTGCATACAAAGTCCTGCCTTTTTGATTTAGTGTTTATTTGTTTCCAAACCTCTTTCCCCATCATCCCGCATTTCTGCTCTCCCTGGGGATGATTCAGCAGAATAAAGCCACATGAGTATAACACCCATCCAGCAAAAACACTTGAGGACAGACTTTAAAGTGAGCAAGTGTTTTATTACTTCCTGAAGAAGACTGTTTGCATAAAGTGATACGCTTGTGTCTATTACAAACAATATGTCTTATTAGTAAGTCATTTTAGCTAAAGAGAAACCTGTAGAAACTGCCCCCACTGTCCCACAATTAAGCGAGGCTGGCAGAAGGAAGCAAGAACTTTGGAATTAGTAGAAATAACTAAACTAACTCTGCCTACTATTTGCTTTTGATTTTTTTTCCCCCTCTTGCTGTCTTTGCTCCATCTTTTCTGTCTGCTGCATTTCCTTTGTATTTTTCAGTCACACTGTGGTTTTTGTTACTGGAACAAATAAAGCCCGGAATATTACATTGTTTGTTTGACCACTGTACTAGTCTCCAGCACCAGACAGCCAACAGTGTCTTCCCACGACTTAGGAAAGCAGGGATCCTTACTCTTAACCTGCCTCCTGAACTGCATCTGCTCTGTGTGTGCACACATGCGTACGCTAAACTGATGATGCCTCTAACAGTCACTGAGAGGGAAGATGACCGCATTTGTAATTACCAAGTTTGTGTGCAAAAAAGACGCCCGTGCACAGTTTATTCTACATTTGTGGTCATTTGATATTTCCCAAACTGAGACGATCTTCGAAATGCAACTACCTCCCCTTTTCACTTCAAGAGCAACAACCCTGAGAGTTGTTAGGAGGGCTGAAGACCTCACCGATCTCACTGAAACTGTCAGGGGAAGCAGATAGCAGCGCAGAAATTAGCATGCTAAATGCAGAGCAGTGTTTACCTTGGGTATCTGGACATTCTTTTGATGTAAAAGGAGTATTGTATTCTCCTTAGTGCTTTGCTACAGAAGCATTTCCCCAGCAGTAAAACCAAAAAAGCAGGTTTAATTATTAGCTGCTTTGTCACCTCGGTGCCTTCATCAGGCTTTGCAGATAATGGCACTCGGGCACACCCAAAGGCTGCGCAGGACATCTTGAAAGGAAAAGCTGGAGGCAACCATTCCCCTCTACAGGCTCCATCTCTCCCAGATAAACAGCTGTACAGGAGAGAGTATGAGGAGCTGGTCGCAGTGCTGTCAGCTTGCTGCAGGCGAGAGGGTCCCCGAGCACGCGTGCTATCCCTGCGGCCCAAGGGACGGATCCATGCCGGGTTCCCTTGCTGGGTAGAGCAGATAATACAGAATCATGAAACTGAGTTAGCTCCAAGTTTGGGGTTACACTGGGGCATGCCAGTCCGAGGACACGGCACTGAGCGCCTAGCTCTGTAACCGGCTGTGCTCTACCCAGGGCAGGAGCACGGAGGGCTGAGCGCCTGGCTGGGGCCCAGGACTCAGCACTGCCTGCAGCTCCCTTCGCTGCCCGTGGCTCTGCCTTTGGGGACACCCTGAGGGGGCTTCTCAATGTGATAAGGGATCAACATTCACTTTTTTGACCCGTGGCTGGATTAGGTGACATGCAAACTCTTGGGTTTTGGCTGCCAGAGAGGGATGTCCATGTGCAGGGACCCGTGTTATCATCCCAACCAGCACAAACAGACTGGGGTGAGGGAAAAACTAAGGTCAGGACGACACTATGGTATGTGGGGCTAGGATGAACCACCTCAATAAAGAGAATACTATGCTATGTCCTGCTATGTGGCCTGGTGGGAAGCGCTGGGGCATGTAGCACTGCCACAGTGCCCCAGCTGTCCCGACTGCTAGGTCCGCCCAGAGCCAATGCCAGGAAACCCTGACCATGGTGAATTATAACGACAGAGATCAAGCAGCTCTTCCTCTCCCTCCCATAACACTTTCCAGCCTACGTGTCGCCCGCATGCCACCATACCGAACATTTCAGGAGGGGCCGATTCCATGTTCACCCACACAGAGTGTCCTGGAGGGAAATACACTGTATGGTTGCCTCCCACGGAGGACTATGTCAGCCGAGCCTGTTACAACTCCTCGTGGAAACATGAACACACAAACGCCATCAACTGCCTTTCTGTGTGCTTACAGGTTGCAATCAGGTCTCCAGGAATCTGAAATACCATGTGGGAAACATTTTTCCCTTTAGATGCAAAGGTGTTGGCTATCACTATTAACAAGCACAGAAGCTCTGAAGACCAGCTTGAAAAAGATCTACTAATTCCTTGATTTTTGATGGTTAGTGTCTATACATGTATTTTGATTGTGCTTATACTGATTTTATATCACTACAGTGATATAAAATGCACGTACCAGTGCATTAACAACACTGGTGTGCCGTGACATCGCTCATCAAATAAGCATATATTTTCCTTATTTACATATTCTCTTTTTTACAAGGAGAATGTCTTCCTATAGGGAAATTTCCAAGAAACAGATAGGCTCTTGTTTATCTAATCAGCAAAGGCGCAAAATATGACTACTATATGTGGCTAATAAAAACTGAATAAGCACATTTCTAGAACTTAAGTTGGCACTGTTCATGATCCTAAGGTTATACACAGTTTAACTGCAGCTTTTTGCACAAGAGCTTGACATATGACAGGAAAAAGACCTTTATCCCCACTGTTAACTAACTAGATAATACACATTGTTAGTCAATAAGGGAGATGGAGCACATATTTCACAAACAGATTACTTGGAAACTTGATGGACGAGTCCTTCCTGGGACAGCCACGGTAACTGCTGTATTTAATAATTGCTTTGTCATCTTAGCAGTGGTAGAAATGAGTTCCCTCCATTGGCTCTGCAGTTACTGTGGCACATCATTTAATCCACCCATGCTGATGTGAACTTCTGTTTTCCCAAACATTAAGACAGAAACATCTGGCTAGCTATAAAGCAGGTCAACACAAATAAAGCTTTCAAGAAGCAATGTCCACAGTCTCTATTTCACTATGCGAAGAGCTATTCATAATGAAATGTATATAATTAGCTTCTAAGATTTAGATGAAGGTTTTTTGAAAACTGATGCCTGAAGTGACACTCCTCCATGCTTAATCATCTACATAAATGACCTGCTTTCCAACAGCAGCCACCACTCCTGTTTGCTTCTAAGGAAACTGTTGGCTGCCCAGGTCTGATTAAATGAAAGTACCTCCTCTATGCCTGTGAATTTTAGCTTGGAGACACAGCTTTGAACATCACATTTCTACTATGCTGGTATAAACATTAGTATTGGCAGGACAGGCCATTGGATTCTACTCTTCCTTTTGACATTAATCAGTTTGTGGCATTACATAATTCACTTCACTCATGCTTTAATGTACAAGTAAGAAAAATACTTGCCTTATAATGGGCAGAACTAATACTTGGGGGCAGAAGTCACCTCATTAGGTGTTGACCTAATCTCTGAGCTATTCACACCAGGCTTTCTTTATAGTCAGCTACAGAACTGGGCACTCTAAGGATGGGATTCATCTAATCAAGTACATACTACTGTAGGAGGAGATAAACCACATTGCAGGCTTCACTGACAAAACTGATTAGATCTCCGCTGACTCTAAAGGGAGACTCACTCGTGATCTGAAGACATTTGTGTGTCAGCTACCAATTCCCAGGCATGAATCCCTCCCTTATTGTCCAGTTGAGGCTGTGGTTTCACGATCAGCATCAGCAACTATGAGCTGTTGCCAGTGTACGGACACACACTTTTCCCTGCCCTAATCACATGGTCCTACTTGTCAGCTCTAGCAATCCTGCAGCCCTAGGTGAAAACTTGCTGCATCAGCTGAAAACTAATGCTAAAGAAAAAGAATTTGGTTTTGGTTGCACTGGCAGGCAGAGCCGATGCCCCTCATGGCATCACATGCCCTAATTGCTAAATCTGAGGCCTGGTTGGGGGCAGGAATGTTGTTTCTGAAGGGGAAATGTGACTGCCCTTTTTGGCACCAGCTTTAAGTTGGACCGGCTTAAGTTGACCACAAAACGGCCTCCATGGAAGGCAGTTCTAAAAATGAATAGACTTAGTTACAGAACATAAAGTTAACATGTTTATACTTACTGTTTTGGGATATGATTTGACAAACATCAAATACAATTGATCCCTGAAAATAAAAGAGGTGATGAGACATAGCACAGACCTTTACCTCTCCATCCTTATGTGCAGGCCACGTTTGATGCCCGGGGAAAGGAGCGGTGTCCAGCAGGTCTGAGAGTCAGGATCACAGCACATTCCAAACCACAGCACCAGCCCTGGGGAGAGGCAACGTTAAAAGATCAGGACCAAAAAAATGTTACTTCTGCTCTGGGCAAAGATGCTTTTCAAACAGGTCTCGAAACCCTTATCTGCAGAAAATGTTTATAGTGGGTACAAATTTCCTTTTGGTAGATGGCGTTAATTATATGACACTGTTTGCTAGAATGACTTCTTTCTAAACATGTGCAGCTTAGAAAGGGCAGTCTTTGTCATGAGCTTGGTTAATGCCTGATAAACAGCTATTAACAGCACTTACAGACCTAAACAAAAGCTAACAAAAACACTTCAAGCAGCAAAATAAATGTGTTATTCCACCATTTTTACACAGATATATCCATCTGTGTAATAAAGGGAAACTCATCCATCTCAAGCTGATACAATTAATGTGTACTATATAAATGGTAAACTGATGAGCAGACTAGTGCTCAGGCACTCAAAGGACTTTACGTAAAAAAAGACATTGTGTCATCAAGACGGACAGATGCAGCTCTTGCCCGATGTGTGTTGTGGCAGCAAGACCAGCAGAGCTGTGGGTAGACGAGTTGGCTGGAAACACCAGGTGTACCCAGATTGCCCGCTGAGGGTGAGCCTCAGGCTGCCCTCCAGACCAGACCTGTTGGTGCTGGGTCAGAGTGGGGGTCCCCATGCCCGAGCATGCCCTGCAAGTCCTGTGCACCAGGCTGTTTGCCACGCTGCAGGCGGGCCTGTCTTGCAGCGCAGAAACTATAGGATGTGCCGTACCCTGTGCTCATGGCTGTTCCAGGAACAGCTCTGTGAGCTCTGTATACACACAGCCAGGGTAATGGTTTGCATTCCAATTTGCCCGGGGATCTTCCTCTTCTGAACCAATACTGTTCTCGCACTAAGTTCTTACATTGCCCAGCGCAGTCCCTGGGACTGAAATCAGATCTCTGCACGGTGTGCCCTTGATGCCACGGAGCTCCCAGGAGACACGGACGTGTACCAGCGTGGCCCAGTTTCTCAGGGCAAAATGTGCCGTTGCAGGGCATTTCTTCTTTGGCAGTGTTACACAGAGGCGTTCTGCAGCCTCACACGCTTCAAAGCTGCACTTGTTGAACTAGTTTTGAACTGACTTTTCTAATGCCAGAACATGCAAGTTTATGATCTTCCCTGCACTATTAGCTGTTCTTGTAGGGACTTCTATGGACTTACCTCCAAGGACCTGAGCAACTTTCTTCCACCAAGAGACCTTTAGAAATCCTACACCAATGAAATCCAGTATTCCATAGCGACAGTGGAAGCCCCTGCCCCCAAATAACCAACTTTGATGCCAGAAAATATTGTATGTTCTCTGACAGGGCCTGATATTGTAGGTAGGTGGAGCAGGCGCCACAATGATTAGCATGGTTCTCTCTCTGTGTCTGTCCTCAGCAAACACCCATTGATTCACTGATACTCATTGCCAGAGGTCCAAGAGGATTGGCTTAGATTAGAGCTAGCAATCTCATGTTCTTTCTAAAGACACTAAAAGGCAGAGCTTAACAATATGAGTTATTAAACATGTCATATGAAGGGTAATTTATTTCACTAATAATTAAAAATGTTACCAACCAATCAGCTGCAAAGACATTTTTTCATTCCCTGAATTCCATATTTACAGAATTTTCCCATCCCTGTTGAATCACTGTATCTTTCCAGCAGAGAGCTGCACTGTGTGCACAAGTGAATAACACATTTTTACCGTCTTTTTTTTTCCTTTAATGATTAATATGGTGGTGATTTTTCTAGTAGGATCCAGTTGAGTATTGGCTGAATAAGGTATTAGCTCTAACTAGTACCTTATTAGTATTAACGTCACAGCTGATTAGAGCAACTATTTTGCCTGCCTACTTGTGAATTTTAAGAAAATGCTAGTCGTACCATAAGCAAAGTGGTAACCAGAATAGCCAGGAAATGCTCATAAGTAAGTCTACCAAAAATAAATAAATAAATAAAGCATGTTCATTAAAAACAGTTATAGATTGGCTGTGCAGTTAGTTGTGCCAGAAGTTACGAAGCAGCTGCAAGCTGCCAAATGCCATTGGATCAAATGAATGGCTTGATAGTAAGAAAGCAAAATAACTAACCTAGAAAGGAAAGATCGAAACTGCATGTAAGAAATGCGTATTTTAAAAACAGTTGTTTCTTTATTAGGGAGAGAAAAGATTTTGGAAGGGAAAGAACCTGTTTGCAAGGTTCAGAAGAAGTCTAGCAGATGATACACTGACCCCCTCAACTTGTCTGGAGTTCTGCCACTGACTTCCAAAGAGCCCAGGTTTCACAGACAGGGTAACCAGGTAAGAGAAGAAATCTCTTTATAGAGCAAGACCTTTTTTCATTCCCTATCGTAATGCCAATTACAGCTAGAGTCTTTTTTTCACAGGTCACAAACAAAAGCATGTAAGCACATGCTTAACTCGCCTCTGTTCCAAGACGGCCTTCTAATTAACTGCAAACACATGTTTAAGCCCTTTCCTTGATAAAGCTACTTTCCTGAATCAGGATGGAACTGGGAATTTGATGTAGAGCTATGCAAACAATAATATTCACTTTTCATTTGTATTGTTTTTCATTACAAGGAACAAACTTGTTTATGTAGGTAACTGGACAGTGAAAGCTTCTGTTGGCTTTGGGGTTGCTGACTGGATCTAATTTGAAGAAAGCTTGTAAGGACAGCTACCAGAGAGAGACATTGCCTTCAAGAAACGCAGCCTAAAATCAACACTGACAGCCTTGAAGTGGAACAGACAGATGGAGTCATGTTTGCCAGAGTCCCACAAGCCTTTATTAAAAGCAGACAGGTCTGATGACTGCACAGAAAGGGAACAAGTTAGGTGTTAAAGGAGGCAGTGTGCTCTGTAATACGTGACTGCCTTAGCGGTTTATAGACGGGGCTTCACCTTTTCCAAGCGGAAAGGCACAGAGCGATGAAGAGCCCTCCGTGGCAAAGATGTCTCCGCTTGCAAACTTGTGCAGAAATTCAAAGGAAAAAGCAGTGACTCTATTCACTCCGCAAACGTGCTGAGTAATAGTGAATCTCCCAACCAAAGTCCTATTCCCACAGTGCTCAGCTGACTTAGGAAAGCTCAGCAGCACTCGGTGCAAAACATTTTACAGAACAGACGACGTGCAGCAGCTTTCTGGTTAGCCTTTCCCTATCTTGTCACCCAGTTCTGGGGCGGTATGAAGCTGCATGCTGGAGATTCAGCGTGACTTCTCCCCTCAGAACACGGAGCATTTACAGTAAGTAAACAGATTTGGAGACTGCTTGTTCCACACGTGCGGACCGGAAGCTGAGCCGAGAAAGAATTGGGTGAGTCACAAACAATGCCTGGAAGCCTAAAAAAAAAACCAAAACCAAAGCCCCAAAAAAATCCCGGAGTCCTCCCTACTTTGAAGACACAGTATTCTCCTCAAAAGCATAAGCAGGAACAAAATGTTCTCCTGTAACACACCACTTAAGGCTTCATTAAGTACCTTTATCAGTCACCTTCCCATGAATCTTAAAATTCATAACGTTGCCAGATGGATAGCCCTAAATTTAGGAACTCTCCCTGTTCTTCTTGGATGCTGATGTATAGTAATACAATAGAAAAGCCTGGGAACAGCAATGTAGAGCACACTGGTTTATGAGAGAGGCTGGGGAAGAGATAGCGACGTGAACTCTTGCATAGTCCAGCTGCTGGTCTATGCCTGCCATGTCTGGCAGCAAGGCTGGGCTGCCACAGGGAATTATTCGTCTCAGTCCCTGTATTTGAAGCCAACAAAGACAATGGCGGCTGCTGGGTCCCATAGGTCAAGACTATATACCCAGCCCCATTCATCAGTGGACCTGAGGAACCACTGTTACTTCCCGCACCACCCCGCAAGGTATATGGTTCATGTCTTGTGGCTTTTGGCCCCAAGAGCAATTTGGTATTCAGCCTGGTATGGCAGGAAGAAAAGCTAACCCTGGACAAGGGCAGGATCAAGAACATACCGTCCTGTAAAGGGAAGACAGCAGTAAATTGACCAGCGGTATGGTATCCCTGAGCAGACTGGGAAGTCTCATGGTGAAGAAATGTTAAAAGGATCACAAATTGATGTAGACATTGTTTACATACCAAGAAAGAAGACAAAAAAGCCATAACCCACCTCCTATAAGTCAGTCAAAGCTCTTGACACAGTTTATGTTCAATGCCAACGAAGTTTTATTCATAAGGGTGGTACTGATACTGATAGCATTTACTTCACTCGGGAGGGGACCGAGTACTTTTAATCAAGAAAAATATGATGACATCACAGCGGCAACCAGCTAACGCTGTTTCAGTAATTCCTGAAGTCCTCTCTTCCTTCCTAGCTAAATTCCACTAGATTAACACCAATCCCTGTAAAACAACAACCCGCCTCACCTGCAGGAGTTAGAAAAGGTTGGAGCTGTACCAGTTTCTTTGACCCATATATCCTAAATCTGGGCATGTTCCATTTCAGTATAATTGTTGGTCAGCTTCCTGATTATTTACAACATCTTATTAAATGATATTACAGCATATGGGAAGCCAAGTAGATGAGAAGAATGTTATAGCAATCTAATTACTGACTCTCTTACAGTACTCTTTACGATGCTCATTAAAGCATTCCATACGGGTTCCAACCGCTAAACTAAAAACATAGCAGACCTAGATTTTGGCATATGAACAATCTCACAGAAAACAGGGTTCAGGGTCACAGGTCCCTGTGACAGGGGCAGCCTGTCCTGAACTACTGGTCTCGGTTACGCTTGTTGGTAACTCTTTTCTTGTGGAAGTATGACCACCTTCTGCCATTTTACTCATGAAATGAGACTAGCTGTCCAACTCCAGCTGTCAGGAACCCTGAATCGTGATCCCTTCGGAATCTCCGAGTACAGCAACAGGCTTTTCATTCTTGCTAGATCTTCCTTTTCAGGGCACTGGTTTTCTTACTGCCTCTATATATTCATACACACAGCTACACCTCTATAGCTGTGGCTGTGTTTCCCCTCTCTCCATTTTCTACTCATCTTCTTGGACACTCTCTCTCTTGCTGCCATGTTTGTTGGCTCCCTGGAACACAGCAGGTAAAGAAAGAGGTCAGCTCTGCCTTTTGTAATGTCTGCGATTTGTTTTTTTTGTGACTACACTTTTGTGACTTTTCTGGATGTCTCAAAATATTCGCTTTCCCTTTCCTTTTTTAACTACAACTTTAATAAAACAAATAGTATCTAGGGACAGGCTTTTTAGCATTTATGTATTTTTGTTGAGCTCCAGCTTTTCAAAACTTCCTCAAGCAAAACCGCTTTCTTCTCTCCAAATTTTTTAACTCCTCATCAGTTACTATTGCCTCATCCCTCATCCTACAGCCCTGGGTGGCACAAACAGGAGAAAAATGAAAGAGGAATCGCCCTGCGACAAGGCCAAGCCTCAAACAGAACCAGGAGTCAGAAAGGCGGTACGAAACAGCTGTCGGGACGTACTGCGGCGTGTGCAGCGGCTGGAAAATGGGCCCATTGATGTGACAGCCGGGGCCGGCTGCAGAGGCCGTGCAGTTTGCGGGCTGGTTCCTTCCCCCGCCTCCCCGCAGGCAGGAGGAGGTGCCGTGGCGAGGAAGGGCCGTGGCTGGTGCCTCCGCAGCCGCAAGGCCGGCGCGCCTCCCGCTCGTTTGTAACCCAACAGGCGCAAGACACGCTCCCCGGGAGAGCCGGGGCTTCAGCACGGACAGAGGCGGCCCGGCCTGGGCCTGGGGAAGGCTGCCGGGGGTGAGGGGACAGCGGCCAGGCCCCCGCCGCGGCCCCTCCTCGGGCACCTCCCCGACACCCGGGTTTCGCGATGCCGGCGCGGGGCTTTTCCCCCTCCACACCCACCCGGGCCCCGCGGCCGCCGGCGGCGCACACCCTCCCCCGCGGCGAGCTC
>VXBL01007262.1:424793-438295 GCA_013400195.1 Aramus guarauna
TTTTTTTGGTGCCAGAAGTCATATTTTTCTATTTCTGTGTCCATTGCAGGCAATGGCTAGCTTAAAAGACAAAAAGCTCTCCCCCACATTATTTTTATTATCAGGACAGGATGCAGATGTGATGATGATGACGATGATGGGCGCAGAAGGGGGAGTTGCATGGCCTCTCTGTCATGCGCCATGTCGCATGTGCAGCACCAGCTGGTGTTAGCAAGGTCCTTCAGTCTCTTTAGCCCTCGATGGTAAATTCCCTGAAATCGTATAGTCAGGTTAAGGTGGTGGCTGTCCAGCAGCAGGAACACAATTGTTGTGTTTGTTCTGGCTGTATGAGACCTGACTGTAGGCTGCTAGCTTGTGATATAGCTTGATTTTTTTAACCTGGTCTGCCTGTGGTTACACAGGCTTGGTTTGTTCCGAAGATCACTGTTCCAGAATACTGGGAGCATTCAAAAACTCTGCGCAGTCTCTTTTTTTTCTTTTCTTTTTTTTCCACAAAGCATGAAACTAGTGAATCTCATGTAAGTGAACACTGCAGTGGTGGGGAGCTAATTGTATTGTGTATCACATTCCTGAATTTTTAAAATAAAAAATATGGAACACTGATTTTAAGGAAAAATAAGTTTGTATTTCGGTGTCTAGATTGTTTATGCTTCTGATTAAATGTGTCAGAGATATACCAAACATCATTGGGTGCAATGTTTTACACTTAGGACGTGTCTCATCCAGAAACATGCTATTTTAGGATCATTTCTTAGATTATATCTGCAACTTACGGTGCAGTGCAGAACTAACTCGCTCAGTGGGCTGGCCACCGTACCGTGAAGATTTAGTTTTTAACAGAGTAAATTGCTTCCGTGGAACCCCTTACAATTTTAGCTCAATTGCTTTCAACATCAACTCCAGGCTTTTGCCAATATCTGTTATTGCTGTGTCATGGTATCTGGTATGGACATACACATAGTTACGTAAAAGACAAAACTAGCCCCAACTTGTGACTCCCCAAAAGTCATGGCAAGGGCTCAGTTCTCTAAATATCTGTATTTGTGAATAGTTTCATCAGGCTGACGAGTAGTTACTTGCAGGCAAGGAATTACTTGCGGGAGTGAGTCCAAAGCTTCTGCCGGTACAGCCTGGCTTTTGAAGAATGACTGAAAGTACCTAGATTTTATGGGTGTTATGAAAATCAGGAGTACTGTGGCGTTCTGAAATTTTCTGCAGAAATACTATCAATTTGTTATTATCTTAATGCCAGGATTTAGTCCCTTTCCCTGTTCTCTAAAAGAAAGAAAAAAAAAGCCCGCTGAGTGTCTTAAAACTTAACAAGTTTAGCTAAACCGACATGGATGTTTGCTTCTGAACTTGGGCCGTGTGAGTTTATTAAACACTGCCTCGTGGAGTTTGGGGAGGAGGGATAAAGATTCTTGCCATTCTCCTTCCCCTGCCCCCTGCCTTGGCTGCACTTTCTAATCTCTTCAGCTATGGAGAGACTGGGGGGACGGAGGGGGTCAATTTTGTAGCTAGATGTTCTGAGTTCCACGCGGAGGGACCGGGAAATACTGCTAACTATATTTAAAAGCATATAAATATGCTCTGACTATTTTAGTTTCATAGCATAGCATCGGTTACGCCCTTTTTAGATATGCATTTAAGTTGTTCAGCTCCGTAGTAACTTTGGCTTTTTTCTTTCTCTGCTGGACGGGAAGAGGTGGACGCGCCATTTGCCTGAGCTACAGCCAGTCTTGACAGTTTTCCAAATCAAACGTAGCTTTGCTGATAACAGGAGGTCTGATTATTCCTTATGACCTTTGCTTTGTGTGGTTAGCTGCATGTGAGGTACGCTGCCATGTTTTAGCAGGCTTACATTTATATTTTTTTTGCATTCACCGTGTTACCTAAGTCGTTGAAGAGCAAAATCACAATACTGAAAAATACCTTTTATCTGTATGTCTCTGAAAAGCGTGTGGGATTAATCTGGCTCCTTTTTTTATGTCCTGGATCCTGTTTCTGAGCAATGCTAAAATATAATTGCCATAGCTAGTGTTCGTTGCTGATTTCTTTTTGCCTTCTTTTAAAATAAATAATAATGGGGTTTGGGTTTTTTTTGTTTGGGTTTGGTTTTGGTTTTTTTTTTTGTATTAAGTATTAAAGTCCTGAGAAAATAAATGGAGCTCTTGAATGTCAAATACTTTTAGTTGGGATTTCTTTCTCAGGTCAGTTCCTAGAAAGAAATTTGACTAGGAGAAATGCACTTTCACCGTCTCCCAGAACCTCAGAAACAAGTACAAAGAGCACAAGTAGAAGAGGAGCTTAATAAACAGGTTGTAAAAGGATGGCCTCCAACTGTCTGGATTCCAGGTGCAATTAAAGGAACAGTTGCTCAGTTCTGGTATCATGTGAAGAGTTAATAATGCAAAATGCAATTTTTTTTCCCCAAAGAAAAATGGCCTTTGAAAAGAATAAAAAAAAAATCTTCCCGTCCTGTTAATTGCCCATGATTATCTAACATACGGGTCAAAAAAGGTAGGCTTCCTAATAGAAGTCTCTACTGGTTTATTTGATGTCAAAGGCTTTGGAAGTTAGCTACTTTAGAGCAGAAGATGCTCCGGTGGTTTTCAGCTTCCTTTGTTTCAATTCAGAAACGCCGCCGTTTGTAAAGTTTGTTGGGAGAAAAGCAGTGACTGCAGGAACAGAGAGAGCTGCCAGCAACAGCACTGAGGAAGGCAGGATGGTTCTCAATGCCCGCCCCAGGCGTGCCGCGACGAGTTCATCTGGGAGCCCTTCACTGGTGCAACTTCAGCAGCTGCTTTTTCTGCTTCAAAAGGGAAGAGTGGTTCCGTATTATTAGTTATATAGGAAGGAAGGTGTTTGGTTGTACTGTAAGCACTGCACATGAGCTTGAATTTTGCCATTTTTCCAGAGCTACTTCGACCTTGTCATGAAAAGATGTGACTTAAGCTTAGGATGAACATCCTTTATGAGACGTGCCGGTGTGGGAAACTCCAGGTCTATAGCCTGCGTTTGCTAGTACATGTACCTTTCCCTATGCCATTCCTAGACTGTAATCTTCTACCCCAGATGGTTGCCTGACCACCTCAAGGACCAGATCCAGCTCCCGGAACAACTCCTCCTTGCTGCTTCTGCACCAGAGGTCCGGATGTCACAGGGGACGGGCAGGATGCAGGATGGGAGCAGAGCCATGTCTGACTCCAGGCAGGTGATCCCTTTCAGCAGGAGCCTTCACCTCAGTCCCATCTGTGCTAACATACCAAACCTGGCATGAAACCCTTGCCACCAAAACTGTGGTTAGCATTTCTATATACGTATTTTGTGTTTTCTTTTTTTTTTTTTTTGTGACAACCAATACAAACTTTGAAGCAGTGCGCAGGCCAAATTGCAATCCCCGCTCCTGTCACAGAAGCTCCGTTTCTAGCCGCAGCGTTGGTAGGCATCCCAGCGTTTCCCTCGCACCAGCTAGCGCAGCTAAGAATAGCTGCAGCGATGCTGTGGAACAGGATGCGCAACCTGCTGGGTTTCCTGCGTTTGTGCTTGTGTTGCCGGCCTGGGCTGAAGCCTGTCCTCCTCCGTCTTCCCTGCTAGCGCAGCTGGACTCGCTGGGTGAATTTGTTAGATTTCATTTCTCGGATCAGGTTTGCTGTGGGTTGGCCTACACTTGTTTCAGTCGCACTCTGCAGTATAGGCAAAACCTCTGCTGAGTGAGATATTTACTTGCTGCCGGTCTTTCTCGCTTCAGAGTACGGCTGCCGAGTGTACGCGATGGCCGGTGGCCCGCTGCCGACGTGGCAGATGAAGGCTGCGGACCCGAATTCAGCTTTGCTGGTGGGTTTGATCTTACCGTGTCGTCCTTCTAGCTGAGGGTGCCGCTCAGCCAGGTGTGCGCGGCGAGTGCAGCACGGTGAGTCTCAGCAGGTAATGAGGTCATTGGCGCTTGCCTGATCTTGGTGCTCGTCCCCTAGTTTAGGAGTGAAGAACACTCCCACAGGTAAGTGCTGCACATAGTGCTATACCCTCGAGATTTTTGCATTAGGCAGCGCTGGCTGGAGACACGGCCCATCGTTCTTGTCCTGGGGTGCTGTAGGACTCTTCCCTCAGTCAGTTGCAGACAAGTTTATTTTCCCTTGAGAAGGGGATTATGTGAATTAATGAAATTCATATGATAATTTTCACTTGGTTTTTTGTGGCCATGTGGGACGGTTCTGGCCCAGATGGATGGGGTTGAGTCTGCGTGTTTCTAGCTGGGTGTAAGGAGGGCTTAGGTTAAAATACCAAGTAAAATCTAGGCTTAAGCAGTTCATCTTCTAAATATCCATAATGGCAGAGGTCTTAGACTTTTATGTCATGCCGTTTTGAAGGGATTTGTTCTTCTCACATTGCTGTTCAAAAAAAAAAAAAAAAAAAAGGAAAAAATGTTTTTAATTATCACAAGAATTATTAGCCAGCCTTGGTAGCTGTGTTTTTAGTTTGCCTGAAAACCTCCCTGCATAGAGTAGACGCACAGTAGAGACACTGATGAGTTAGTCGGCAAGCTATCGCTAAAAAGGAGGTGTTTGGTACATATGCTTCAGCTTGGAAGTAGAATGACGCTTGGCACCATAATGTCCCAGTTATCTTTTTTTGAAGGAGTAGGAGAACTGCAGAACTAAATATTGAGTCAAGCTGCGTGGGCAGAGCTCTCATGTCAGGACCGCACTGACGTCACGGTCGCAGCGTGACATCGCCAGCTGTATGTGAAGAATTCAGAGCATCACCCAAGCCATCTATGTTGTTCAAAACCTCAGTAATATTGGCTGAAGGGTTGCATGTTTGGTTCCCCCTCCCACAGACACACATCCAGAGAAGTTTAGCCATGCACCTTAAACATCTCACTAGCAGCTTAGAAGATGAGCTGGAAGGCTTTAGACCGTGGTGTGCGATTCGCTTGCGTTGTAACGGTGTGTGCAGCTCTGGAAAAAAGCGTGCCATTCAACTCAGGAGTTTGAATGCCATTGCCCTCCTGTGCCCTTTCTAAAAGTATCTACAAGAAACAGGTGATGTCAAAATGTTTCTCTACTGAAAGCTGCTTGGCTACTAAAGTCTATGGCTTCTGCAGCAGCCGCCTGTCCGACAAGAGGCTGGCTGTCTCGCTTGCCGCGCTCCTCATCGCAGACGCACCGCAGCACCGGCATCTGTGGGACTCTTAGTCGCTGGCCTCTGCCCGGACAGTTATTTTAGCTATTACTCCATGTTTGGGAGTTTCGCAACAATTAATGTGACATAGAAAAAGAAAGGGACAGGCACTGGGGTTCTCTAGATTTGGTTTTTAAGAATGGAAAATTCGATCTGTGAGATTTTTGCCCAAACGTCTTTCAGCTCTGGTAGTATCAGGAAAGCAGATGACTTCTCCCATGGTGGTCACTCTGGTCAGCAGAGAGCAAATGAAATTACAGCATGAATGGAGAAAGAGGAGCAACAGAGTGTATATGGGGTTTACTTTTGGACTGGTTATGATCCCCCCCCCATCTGTTTTGGTGAGGGTAATGATGTTCTTTGGTCTTCGTCTACAGCTCTGCAGCGCTTAACAGCTTATTACCGTGAGACCTGCAGGTGATGTCTGTGGAAATCAAAGTTAATGAAAGACATGGAAAGAAATACTTAAACACATCACAGCTGAAACTGAGACCTTAATCTTTCCGAGACTGAGAGGGCAGCCAGCACAACCTCAGCTGTTACGTCAGGAAAGGATAGTGCGAAGTACCGGGCTTAGCACGCTGCTATAAAAATGGCGCAGAAAATCAGGTAACAGGAGTTTTGTGTCACACCTGGGCGTATAAGTAGCAGCCTATATTAAGAGACTGCAGCTTGGCAAAAGTAATGTCTTGGCACAGAAGCTTTGTGCTGGCAGTGGTTAAAATCCTGATAAAGCTGCGTTTCACCAAGTGACTTAAGGTAAAATCCAATGCAGAGAGCCCTTATGCAATATGGAGTTCCCCTGTCGAAACAGTGGTTTTGAGAAAAGAAGTCATTGGTCTGGGCTAGGACAAAAATCGCTTAAACAAGATAAACAAGGGTGGACTGCTGCCATCTTTCCCTTCCCCCTTATCTCTAAACCTTAACCTTAAATTACAAATCTGAGGTTAATAGAGTGCAGTGCATCTGCAACTACTGAAACCAGCTACGTTTTAATAGATCTTCTTTATTTCAGTGATGATGAAGGTTTGAAAGTTCCTCTCGGTAACAGGAATATTTCTATGCTTTTAAAGTTCAAAGGCAAGTATTTTTTTAACATTATTTAGAAAGTTTGCAAATTAAACAATTAGTTCTCCCATAAAAGCGTCTCATTATCAACAAGAAAATGATTTACTAATTCTGTATCCTTGTTTCTAATCCAAGTAGTACACAGAACATAGAAATAAATTTAATTTCCCAAACCTGTCCAATTTTTGTAGGCATGGTATTTTTTTAAATATCAGCTAGAAAGAAAGGAGGTTTCAGTCATAAAATCTGAGCTAACTACACAATCTCGGTAGCAGGTCACTCGTCGCTAACAAGTACTTCAGCGCTGTGTAGAGCTCTGAGCGGCTGTAGAAGAAGTTGTGAGAGCAGGGACCACAGCAATAAAATAGGGTGGAAAAAGCTTTGCTTGAGCTCACAGAGAAGAAGCTGCTTCAGTGATACATAAGAAATGCTCTAAGTTGCATTTTTCCTTGCATTGTACATAGTGTCCTGCAAAACTAACCCCTCAAGATACTGGGTAGGTGATGATGACTTTATTCCAGAAATACCAGATGAGGTCCTGTCCTAGGCAATGGCTCATCCTGGCGGTGAAAGTATGGGAGGGAAGAATGGAGAGCACGAAAGATACATTTCTGGACTGTACATCACTCAGCTACTCCTTGGAGTACAGGTATTCCTTCTTTTAAATAACGTGAAAGCGCGTTTGGAGTTTTACCCAAAGCTGACAATCCTGGTTTTCAAACAACTTTGTTCTGACAGGTTCTTTTTGAAGGAAAGTGTCTTAACCAAACTGGCTTCGGAGTGCCTTGCCACGACAAAGCCTTTGGGTGCCACGTGCTGGCTGGCCGAGCCGGTGACACCGTATTTTCCTCTGCTCAGTAAGAATGAAAGACTCTGACCGAGTCACGTACCGAATGGAGAGTATTAAAGACCTGGAAATACGGAAGAATGTGCTGAGGATGAGGCTAGATTAATTCTCAACATCTTTAGCCTTTGTTAAGGAAGAGGGTTTTTTTTCTGTAAATGTGATTAATCCCAAACAAAGCAGCTCATACTTAGACGAAGACAAGCTTAAGATTCACTGAAATTTCACCGCGGCACTTTTTGGTAGGTCTAAGCTGTTTACAGAGTAAATTGGGTAGATGGTAGTGGTTGTTACAGAAGCCCTTGGAGCGTGTTTTCCATCTCCTAGCATCCGTGATAAGTCGATTACAAATATAAGAGCCTGCCCTGGTACAGTGTTGGGAACTCTGGCAGAGGTGAAAAGCGCTGTCTGTTCATAGCGCACGCGGGGCTCTGGCCTCTGTCACGCTTTTCATCCTTCAAATGTCGCTGGATAGGGTTTAAAGAAATGAGAAGTACCCTCGGAGATGAGGAAATGTGACAGCTTACTTTGTAGTAACCGTGGTTCTCTGAGTGGTCTCATTTGTCTCCATGTGGACTTCAGTTTTCCCCAAAAGCTAAGATTTCAGTTTTAGGATGACCTCAGAAATAGGGATAGGAGGCGGCTTGTAGAAATCTCGTGGGCATCCAGCATGACTACAGCCATGCTAGGGAAAGAAGCCATCCTCCCTTCGAGTGCACCCCGAGCAGCTCCAACCTGAGCGATGGAAAACCAGCGGTCCTCGTGGGAGAAGCCCCCGTGGCTGCTATTGAAACTCCTGTTGCAAAACACCCGCCTAACGACAAACGCACATACAGTGCCGTCCCTCAAGGTTTACAGCTCTCTGTGTAGGAAAGGCCTCCACATGGAGGCCATGTATGGCGTGGGCGTAAAGGGAGTGATGGGCTGGTGGAAACGGCACTGGCAGTGGTGTAGCAACTCCGATACTGGGCTACCGTTCTGATTGTTCCTGGGATTAATGCCGCTGCTGACCTTAGATCTGACAAATGAGTCTCGAAACTCAATTTATGCAGAAATGACTCCTTCAACTTGGTTACTGCTTTCCTTGCGCAGGTGGCTTTTCTAGGTGGTCCGCTTTTTCCACGATGACTTCCGGGCACTGCTTGTGCAGGGGTTGTCCCCTCCCGGCACAGCACCGAGCAGGCAGGTGGGTATCCTCCAGGCAGGGCTGCTGGGTGCTTCCTCATCCGGTGGGGGGGAAAAACACCCACCACAAGAGTCTGCAGCACTTCGCTAAATAAGTCATTGGTACTAAAGTCTCCGGGACTTTGGAATGACGTGGACTCTGACTTTTCGTGCAATGCTATAAAGTGTTTAGGTAAAAGGTTAAAACGATACTTAGTCTGAAATAAACCATACTGTAACATGGCGGCAGAAAGACAGACAGAATTAGCACTGCTTCCTTCTTTAATAGGAGTCAAGCTGAGACAGATAAGGAGAGTTTATAAATGTTTTCTGTTTAGTTATTTTCCTTTCGCACTTTCCGTGACTTCTTGTTAGAAGGCTGGAAACAGACTTCTGCTAACTTTTGGTTATTAAAAAAGCAAAGAGCAGTCTTGGAAAGAAATTGGGGTCTGAGAACACAGCAGGGTAATGGGAAACTTAATAAATATCCTGTTGTTACAACATCTGTCATTTTAGCATTAACAAGCTCATGACTTTAGCTGTTGTACGATCACAGCTCCACGCTGCAGATTAAGGGAAAGGCTGTTTGACCTTTCAGGTAAAAGCTTTCTGCACGGCAGGATGCTTTAACCTCTTGTATCCTGAAGCCATGTAGCTAAAGCAGCCTGAAAGCGATATGGAGACAGACTTCTGTGTGGGTCAATTAGGAGGGACACAGAAGCAGTGAGGCTCAAGGGTTTTCCTCCTTTTGTTCTCTTTGATGTCCAGAAGAGCCAGAAGACAAAAAAACCAAACCCAAAACCAAAATAATGGGGGCTGGGCTTTGTTTGCATTTTATTTTATTTTATTTTATTTTATTTTATTTTATTTTATTTTATTTTATTTTATTTTATTTTATTATTTTATTTTACTTTGATTTTATTTTATTTTACTTTGATTTGGCCACACTTTGGTTCTCTTTAAGAGAGGAGATTTAAAAGACTGTCTTATTAAATGAATAAACATCACTTGAGCAAAACTACGGTAGATGTCCACTACTTTTAAGGCAGTAAATATATACAGACCACAAACACCGAGCGGTATTTTGGTTCATTTAAAACAGGCCTATGTAAGGACCAGAACAACTGTACAAATACTGAACTCCATACAGCATCTCTCGCCACCTGTTTCTGTGATTTCTTTAGCCTGTTGACTCATATTTTTCTTTTCTGGAAGCTAAGGAAAATGCCTGCCACGCTGAAAATGCTCCTGATTTGGTTTTAATCTCGGACGAAGTTCATCCATGGTGATAATGTCTCTGACTTCTTTATTTTTCGCTTTTGCGTGTCAGGTGGTGAAATGAGAGCCCTCCACGAACTGAATGCAGCCGGCGCTGCAAAGATACGACAAACATCGCTCTCCCGGTACGCGGCTTCTTGCACAGGGAGGAGGAGCAGAGGGGCTGGAAGAAAGCGGTCGTCTTGGTGCTCAGGAGAAGTCCGTAGCACGTCGGGTGCAAGCAAGAGCTGTGGTGTTGGTTGTCCTCCCCGGCTGTCCTCCCTCAGCGTGAGGAAGCGCCGCGTCCAGCTCACAGCTGCCTCCAGGACCCGTGTCAGTCTGCAGAAGTATCGGTGGACCAGATGTCTCACAGAATGAATGTCAGGACAAACCACCTCGTGCGTATCCTGCTGAGAGGCTTCCGAAAAGCCCAGAGGCATCCGTTTGCACTCCCAAGTCCCTGAGTACTTTCGGAGCCTACATCCCAAGTAATTTTTCATAGCATTTAGACTCCATAACTCATGTTCGGCATGTTAGGGCTCCTTAAAGCATGTTTCTTTGCTTTAAGCAGGACTGAGATTGTCTTGGAAATGCTACTATTCTTTTTGGGGAAAAAAATGTTAGGAAGGAGTAAGGCTAGGTGTACAGAAGAGATGCTATCTCGTGTGGCATGACTGGAAAGCACAGACGTGATCTGGGGCACGGGGGCACACGAAGCCCTTGCTCAGGTCATTAATAAGCAGCTGGTTTACTTTGTGTGCTTCCAATTTCTATTTCTTTTAGTGAAGCTAAAGCAAGAGCAGCATACTACATCCTCTTCCCAAATTTTGAAAATGCCAGTACAAATATTTCAGTAGCTGGTGGTGGTTTCGCTGCAGTGACAGACTCTGGGGAGACTTTTTTTTTTTTTTTTGTAAAATGCTTTAACTTCCTGAAATATTTTTTTTTTTTTAAAAACCTGATTCTAAACCATTTTTCATTTTTAAATACTTTTCCCTTTTGTAAGCGAAATTACAAGTTCAAAGTTTCACAATGTTTTGAGTAGAACAAAACATTTGGACCCCAATAGCTTTTGCTAAAGACATTCAGAGCTGCTACCGTCTAGAAAATCACTTATTTGCATGGGGCTAATTAGAACCCATCGAAGAATGAGAGAAATGAATCCCAACAATGCAGTTCAACGGTAGCGCTAAGATCTTGCAATTAAACTGTGCTGTAGGATTATGCATATTAGCACATGAATTCCTCTTTAAATGATAAATGTTGAACCAAATAATTATCTGCAGCTTCTGGGAAGAGATAATCAGTGAGGTTAGGCTGGCGAAATACAATGCTTTTCTTTTGCAAAATACAAATAGAAGTACGGCTTGCTGAAAACACAACAAATTGTTCCCCATGACTGAATTGCCAGGTTAAGCCACATTTCTTCTTTTCGAAATACGGGTGGCACATTACGCTTTCTTCCCTTTAAAACCAGGCAAAATTAGAATAATCAAAACCTTGAGGAACGCCTACCAGCTTTCCAGAGACTGACTGCAAAGACCTACGAAGGTGCTAATTTACGTCCTTCCCGCTCCAGCAAAGAGGGTGCTGGGAAGATCAGAGGCCGACTGCGCGGCAGGGAGGGCGGCCGCGTGGGGATGTTGCTCTCCGCCTGACACCAGCATGGGCGAATGGGCGAATGCAGCCTTGCTGCTGTGCCTGGGCTTGTGGGAGCCGGCTGCCTCCGGAGGGTCTGCACCTCTGCAATCCTCGTGCGTGGCTGCAGTCCCCATGCACCTCTGCAATCCTCGTGCGTGGCTGCAGTCACCGTGCACCTCTGCAATCCTCGTGCGTGGCTGCAGTCCCCGTGCACCTCTGCAATCCTCGTGCGTGGCTGCAGTCCCCATGCACCTCTGCAATCCTCGTGCGTGGCTGCAGTCCCCATGCACCTCTGCAATCCTCGTGCGTGGCTGCAGTCCCCGTGCATGGCTGCAGGCCTTGTGGATGGCTGCAATCCTTATGCATGGCTGCAAACCTCTTGCACGGCTGCGATACTTATGCACAGCAGCAATCCTTGTGCATGGCCGTGCTGGGGTGGCCCCGGGCAAGCGCAAGGGGATTGATTACAGGGGCTTGGCTGCCGGTGCAGGGGGGAAGCCCCACACTTATCTCCCAAAGCAGCCCGGCACCACCCTGCCTCTCCCCTGGGCAGCAGGGCAGCCTGGGGACTGCTGCGCTTGGGCTTGAGCAGGGCTGGCCAGCAGCGGTGCGACATTTTGCCGGCCTCCACGTACAGCAGCAATTTACTGAGCCCTCCACCATTGCTCGCTCGCCCAGGAAGCTTTAGCCTAGCCCCCTGCCCTGTGCTGGTGCCCCCCAAAGGTATTGCCTACAGGATCAGTCCCGCTTTCTCCTGCTGGTGGGTCCCTGTCCGGAGATGCTCCACAACCACCCCAAAAGAAGCCAGCACCCTCCGACGCCGCTCCTCCTGAGCGCAGCCCACGGTGCAAACCAGAGCAAGGAGGTTTGTGGCAGATGGAGCGACAGCGAGGCTTCCCGCAGGGCCGCTGCGCAGCCCCAGTGATGCGAGCGATTGCCCTCGTGCTATAAAATGCAATTTGTCAAAATGAAACCGCTCCGGCCGCAGGCACCCGACCGCAGCGTCTGAGCTGTGCTGGAATTGCCACCACCACAAGAAAACGGGCGGCCGCCATTAGCAGGGAAATTCATCTTTTACCAGAGCCACAACGGGCCATTAGCTTTTAACCAGGTTTTAGGGGTGGGAAACAGCTTTCCTGTTGGGCAAACCCTAACAAGGAAATAACTGGCTCCAAACATCCAGGGGCGGCGGGGAGTTCAGAGCAGAGCTAGCTCTGAACTCCGCAGCTTGAGCTCCTCGGTACAATGCAGCCGGCTCCTGCGCGTGGAGGAGCCGGTGGCGGAGCTGCAGGGAGCTGCCCTTATTTATTTGTTCCTACCGCACAGGCTGGGACAAGGACTGTGTTTTATGTTCCTCTGCAGGAAAGTGATAAAGTGCCTGGGAGCTGCTGAAAACCATTCACCAATAAATTCAAAGGGAAAGGCCATTTCTTGTGCCTTGGAAGGAGAGCTGAGGGGTGCTGGAAGCAGAGAAGACCGAAACGGCGCGTGGCACGGCAGTGTGGCAGGAGGCACCGGAGCAATTTTTCTGGTTCGTTTCATTGCTTGGTTGGTTTTTTTTTTTCGCATCAATGATTTTTACTATGCCTGTGGCTAGGCAATCAATATCTCTTTGCCACCAATAAATATTCCGGGCTTTTAAATGATGATGTATTCCAGGGTGAAAGAAATTAAGTGTGTGATTGCTGCCCTCTTGTACTCAAACTAATTCTGTGGGTCTAAATGGAAACTCAGAGAGAGATTCCTGAACTGGATTCTCTGGTGCAGCAGATTTGAACAGGGGGAAAACCATCAGGTCCGGCTTCAGCTTGTCACTGATCCCTCTTCTTTCATTGAGCCAAAGCAGAGATTTCTTTCATGGACCCAAAGCAGAGACTGGGGTGAGCCGCGCGAGCAGCTTCACAGGCTGAATCCTTTGGGGAGATGCGCGTGGCTGAGCACCGGCCTGCCCAGAGCACCGCAGTGCCCGTGATTCCCTCGGCAGGAGTCTGCGGAGCTGGGTACGGGTTCAACCGCCTGACCTGCCGAGCGTAGACCGGGCTGAGTGGCACCGGCTGAAACGCCCGCACCCCAGGGTGCCACACCAGCCGGGATGTCAGCTTTGATCTGTTGGCGCGGTGGCTGGTTAGGGAGCATCCCCGACGACCTGCTACTACAAGCAATCCTTTCCTTTAATACTCATCCCAGGGGCTGGGTGGGAACCTATCTGGAGTCCCCAAAAGTCTGCTGTGGCTGTGACAGCAACCCATCCCATCCCATGTGTCCGAGGCAGAGCAGACTGGCTTACTTAAGCACTGGGGAAGCAAGCCGATGTGCTTCTTAAGTGGAGTTGGATGATTTGGTG
>VXBL01007262.1:439382-514714 GCA_013400195.1 Aramus guarauna
TCATTGCTTGGTTGGTTTTTTTTTTTCCCATCAATGATTTTTACTCTGCCTGTGGCTAGGCAATCAATATCTCTTTGCCACCAATAAATATTCCGGGCTTTTAAATGATGATGTATTCCAGGGTGAAAGAAATTAAGTGTGTGATTGCTGCCCTCTTGTACTCAAACTAATTCTGTGGGTCTAAATGGAAACTCAGAGAGAGATTCCTGAACTGGATTCTCTGGTGCAGCAGATTTGAACAGGGGGAAAACCATCAGGTCCGGCTTCAGCTTGTCACTGATCCCTCTTCTTTCATTGAGCCAAAGCAGAGATTTCTTTCATGGACCCAAAGCAGAGACTGGGGTGAGCCGCGCGAGCAGCTTCACAGGCTGAATCCTTTGGGGAGATGCGCGTGGCTGAGCACCGGCCTGCCCAGAGCACCGCAGTGCCCGTGATTCCCTCGGCAGGAGTCTGCGGAGCTGGGTACGGGTTCAACCGCCTGACCTGCCGAGCGTAGACCGGGCTGAGTGGCACCGGCTGAAACGCCCGCACCCCAGGGTGCCACACCAGCCGGGATGTCAGCTTTGATCTGTTGGCGCGGTGGCTGGTTAGGGAGCATCCCCGACGACCTGCTACTACAAGCAATCCTTTCCTTTAATACTCATCCCAGGGGCTGGGTGGGAACCTATCTGGAGTCCCCAAAAGTCTGCTGTGGCTGTGACAGCAACCCATCCCATCCCATGTGTCCGAGGCAGAGCAGACTGGCTTACTTAAGCACTGGGGAAGCAAGCTGATGTGCTTCTTAAGTGGAGTTGGATGATTTGGTGTGAATAAAATGTTCTAGGATATATTATTCTCTTTGGTTTCTTACGGTGTTTTGCTGAGGCGGTAGAGGGTTTGTGTAGCGACTGCCGCTGTGTTTCTCTCGCGGTGTCACTGCTGCTTGAACCTTACAGCAGAGAAACTTTATGGGACGGTCCAGGAAATATTTGACTCTGTTTCCCAACTCCTGCTACAACGAGAGCTGTTGCTTTGCAGGATTAAGACAACTGTGAAAGATGGAGGGCAAAGACACCGGGCATCTTTGCCGGGAGCAGATATTGCGTCATAAAACACAGCCAGCCCAGAGCAGGCGGACGCCTCGTGACGGTGGCCAGCAGCCCCACTCGCTCATCGCCCACGGCCGTCGCTGCCAGGTCCTGGCCTCCTGGCTGGGGGACGGGGATCCCCATGCAGGGTCGTCATTCTCTCCCCCTTCTTCTTCGGCGGGGAGGGTGCTGCCGTTTTAATAGTGGCCATAGTGTACTACCTGTGCATTAATCCTCATTAGCTCGTACGTGCGTGCTGGGCCTTGGCATTTGCCATCAAGAAAATTAAGTCCTCCCAGTTTCAGGTCACGCTGTCCTGGTTTTATACCAAAGCTTTTCATATCAACAGCCATTTCATTTCAATAAGCTAATAATAACCCCTGCAAAGCCTGTATATCAGCAAAAGGCTCTCCACAGCTGCAACTGTCAGCAAAACAGGAGCTAACGCTGCGGAGGGGCGAGCGCCGATGAAGTCTGAGCCCTTGTCCGTGGTGAGTCTCAAGCAGCGTTCGCCGAGCCAGGTGCATGGCGGGGCTTCGGCTCTGTCCTAGCCCCCCTCCGCCGTGCTTGCGGTTGACTTATTGCTTGGGAGAGGAGGGAGCAGTGCAAGACCATGCCGCACAGATAATTACCAAAGTCTTGACTCATCCTTGCTGTCCAAGGAGAAGCCCCTGGATGCCAAAGGAGGCCAGAGGAATGCTTTGGGTCTTCCGCTGCAACAGGAACCAGCTCCGAAAAAATCTACATCGGTGTCTGGCGGGAATACTTGGAGCATCAGGGCTGAGCCTGCTGCTTCTCATAGAAAGCAGCAGGAATTTTGTTGCGTGCTTCTCTGGCCCAGCTCTGCTCCCGTGGCTGGCAACTCCTGCTAAAGAAAAGCGGGGTTTGCTGCGGAGGGTGTTTGAAGTGGGGGGTGCTGGGGAAGGGGCAGGCCGCCTGCTTGGGAGGTCCTTTGGCCTGAGTGCCCCTGTAGCCCTGAGGCCTGATGTTCATTTTTCTCTCCCTTGGGTTTTGCCCCAGGGAGCCTGCAGGTTTGCCGCTGGCCAGCGTGCAGTGCCTGCAACGTGGGGCCCCGGGGCTGGGCATGAACCGGGGAGATAAGCTATCTGTGAGCATAGACGTGCCTTTAGCCTTGCATGCCTTGCAGGAAAACGGAGAATTTCTGAAAAAGAGGACATGCTGAGAGAGGGGCTGGACAGCACATGCCTTGTTTCTCACTCTCCAGCAGCACCCACTGCTGAGTCCTTTGGGAGGCAGGCTACAGAATGAAAGCCCTGTCAGTCCCAGTGCGACAGTCCCTAGGTGACAAAAATACAGGGATTTATGAACTGAGGAACATGGGGTACTTCTGACCCTGCGCAAACAGCAGAAATACCCTGCTTAGGGGCTAAGCCCTGAGATCTTCTAATGACCAGGGCACTTGTGGCTTTTGTCTTGCAGCTCCTGTATCTGGGTGCCCTGATACTCATCCATGTGCTGCAAGATTTGAGACACACACCCTCGAGCCAGTGTGCTGTTCAAGAAATAGTACTATGGGCAATTTTTCAGTCCTCTAGCACAGTTTGGAGCACAACTCTCATGGGCTGAAGTGAAACTTCCAGGCAGGCAAGGTGGCGGAGCCAGTGGGGGAGTTGCAAGGTGCTGCTGGGCGCTGCCGCCGCAGCAAACCCCACGCGCGGCCGATGACTCGGGTCTGTGCTGTATTCCCTCACGGAACGCTGACAGATCTGGTGTCTTTGTGTCAAGCACTGCAAGCCCAGCTCTCCACTGTTAGTAACTTCCCAGCGTTTTGTGTACCTTGGTGTGTTTAGATAGCCAAAGGATTTTTTGAGTGCTCTGCTGAGGAAGAGCACTGGTAGCACACTCCTATGAGGCAGCACCTCGGGCTGAGCAGAAACTGCGGAGCCGTTCTGTGTTACCCTCCTTGCAAAGGGCAAAACCCAGGACCGCTGCGCCATTGCCGTACACTGCGCCGTATTTCAAAATGATCCTGACGTGGACAGGAAAGCAGATCCTCAGCTGAGCGGAGCCTGTTTCCACTGTGCCTTGCAGTTTCGGTGAGCTCGGTGGCCTGCGGCATGTGTTAATAAGTGAGCAGCGTTCCCGCTAATTTAGCGTAATAACGCTCAGTACCTCCCTGAGAGGCTGTAAGGAGTGAGCCGCATCTACTGCAGCCCAGGGGAGCTGCATCCTTCTCTTTGCCACGCTGCCGGTTTTGTGGTACCTTTTATGTCAGGTCCGAGATGGAGAGAAGCACCTGAGCACCGGGGGTTTTATACCGCACGTGTTACGCCATGAACCCCAGTCTTCACAGCTCCCTCTTTGGCCAGGGTGCTTTTAGGTCAGGTATGTAGCTCTGCCCGCAGCCTGTGCACCTACCTCAAGGTCTAACTTGCTGTGCTGCCTACTGCTTTCATTTGCACAGGTTTTCAAGAGTGTCACGGTGGCCAAACTTGATGGATTGCCTGCCTGAAGTAGCCGGATGATCAGCTGAAGTGTTTATTTGGGCGTATCGTGTCCTAATGTTTTAATTGCCGAGTTCAGCCTGCAAACTGTTTCGGGGAACTCTCTTTGGTATTCCCTGTTCCTGAAGTGAAACCCCCTTTGTCCGTACATTTCCTGCTTTCCTATATAAAGGAAAACAGGATTTTGTGTTTGAGTAAGTAGAATGTAAAGCACTATCCAGCAGGTCAGCCTAATGCAGGGCTGCTTTCTGTTGATGGGCAAGAACACACTTCTGTTTGTTTTTCTCCGGTTTTTGTGATACTCTCTTTCTGTGAAAAATGAGCACTGCCAAGAAGAGATGCAACTATGGCTTAGCTACGAAAGGGAAGTACAGAGGGCTGACAGTCCAGGAAAAATACCCTGCAAATGCAGAGCTGCTTTTCGGGCTGATTTCCCCGAGCTGTGTGATCGCTGGGGTGCTCACAGCCAGGCTCGTGGTTTCCTTAAAAGGCACCCACACAGATTTCATTTCCCTGCAACCCGCGCGCATGACCCTATGGTATTTCTGGCAAGTCCCCGTCACGTGCCTGCCAGCAGCTGCCAGCGCGAAACGTGACGGTCGGACGTGCCGCCAGCCTGGGGAGCCTGAAGTGTTCCTGAAGCACGGGCCCATGGATATTGAGGAAACAGTCAGGAAGCATCATCCCAGAAAACAATCTTCAACAGAGCTAGACTCAGAGTTGGCATTTCTCTCCTCTCCCAAAGTCACCAGATGCCATTGCAGGAGCATCGCCGGGCACAGAGCTGGAATGAGAGGGGGACCCGGCGCTGCCATTGAGCTGGCGGCGGCACGCCAGGTATCTCCTCTTCTCCTCCTGCTGCCAGAGAGGCGGGTAATTACCGTATCCATTTTAGAAATGAAGAAACTAACGCATGCATAGGCGGAAGGATTGAGTTTTAAGAATATGTGGGTGTCTGAGATGCAAATGCTTTGGGAAACACCACGTTGCGCCTGATTTGCATCTGTAGGCATCTAAATACTTGTACTGATCTGGCCCCAAGGGCCACGTCCGAGGGCGCAGGGAGCACGAGCAGCGGCACAGGGTGAGCTCCCTCGCTCCCTTGCTGGGGATTCCTCACTCCTCACGCTGCCTGGGCCAGTCGCTGCCCTGCCTTTGGACCCACTCCAGGGACAAGTGGTCCTGGGTTCCCCAGAATGAGAGCCATGATGGGACGGGACGGGACCGGATGGTTTCCCTCTTCACCCTGCAAGAAGAGCCCGCACTGGCAGCCTCACTGATCCTCCCAGCTCCTCCTCCATGCTAGCTTTTTTATTTTAAATAGAAATCTATTTCAAAACTCAGCAGATTTATTTTGCTTCAGGAGTAGGAAACCTGTTGGTTTTGCCTGCCTGAATATTGCCCCAGCCCAGGCTGGATGCTGTGTGTCACCTGCCAGGCGCCGTCGATGCTCCTGGGCAGGAGGCAGAGCCGATGCCCCACGCTCGCCTCTCCCAGTCCCCGCAGGACTTTGGACACTCCTCTTTATGATGATGACGACGGCGATGTTGAAAGCTATCGCCCAAGTTGAACTGCAAAAGAGTGAGGGAGATTACCTCAGTGGAAAAATAGATATAATTATCTGTAATAGACTCAGTAACTGTGTATGCAATCGTTTCCTCCTGAAGACCTTGGTGCACTTGAGAAGAGAAACTTCCTGGTTTCTGTGCAAAGAGTGTCATCATGATTTATCATTAATGAACCATCCTGTTCCCAACCTTTGTTTTCCAGTTTTCGGTACACCTGTGGGATCACTTGCTCTAGAAAAACAGCCAGAGTCCAGCTCGGATTTTCTGGGGAGCTTTGAGGGACAATTTTTTTAAAGGCTGAAAAGGTACTTTTTCAGCTACAGCCAAAGGCTTTTCCTTTCTTTCTGAGTCTAATCAGTGGGTTTCCTAACTTTGGCGTAGCTCTGAAGTCCACCTGCAGGCATCTGCTTGCCTGTTTCTGTTGAAGTGTGGTCCTGCCATGTTCCCAGAGGACATCTAGATGGGCAGGTGGAGCTGGCCCTCCCTTAGCATGGCCTTTCCATGTGCTTTTCCACTTTTGGTTTTTTCCATATGAGCAAAGAAACAAAAGTCTTTGCTCCCAGTGCAGGGACTTAGCTTTATCTTCATGTGGCAGGAAATGTAACGTTGAAAAATGTTGAGGTTTTTTCCAAAGTCTTTACCATAATGGTGATAAAAAAAAATTCTAATTGGCTTCCCTGTGTGACATGACCTTAGTACGATATTTGAATGAGGGTACCCTTTCACCCATGGCTGCTTGCACTGGTCTGCTTTTCAAGGTCCAAAATGCAAGCCATTTTTTCACAAGTGATACTGGGATGCTTTATTTAAATAAAATAAAATAAAACAAAACAAAAAAGCGCCAAAACCTGAAGAAAAAAAATTCCTTTTCAGGAAAAAAGTATGAAAACAAGTATGTGAGCAATATGGTAGAAAACCCCAGCTTTTGTGTGGGGTAGGTTTCTGCAGCTGAAATGCCAAATTCTACATCAGTCCAAACTACTGCCAATTAACCAGTTAACCAAAAATATTTGTTTATTCCCACAGCTGACTCCTGTTTTTTTACACCCCTGCCCTGTAACTGGCATGGGACTAACGGCAGTAGGAGCCCAGGAGGAGGCGGGTTTGGGGAAGAGGTACGAATGTCACGACAGCAGTGCCAGAGGGGTCTGAGAAATACCCTGCAGAAGCAGCAAGAACAACCGGCACTGCTGCAAGTGCCTGATCGCACGAGACCGGTAATGTGGGACCCTCACACCAGCACAGGGAGTAAAATAAAAGGCCTCCCTGGTGAAAGTGGGAATTGTTAGGGGCTGACGTTCAACAGGGCGGTGGGATCAATCAGCTCTTGAGAAATGTGTGCTGCGACTTCTGACATTTCATCCCTTATCAGGTTTGAGTCAGTGTCTTTTGCAGCACAGTTACACAGCGAGGCAAGGTGGGTTTGGTGGTAATAAGTGTTTTATTCTAGTGACCTTGGTTTTGATTGAATGTCTTGGCTTGGACCTTTTGCTATTGTAATATGTGTGCTGAGGAACAACGCTGCAATGCTAAGAAGGTGCCAGTTAGAAAATCAGTGAGGTCATCTCACACCACTTTTCCAAGCTCTTTGCCTAGGCTTCTCCAACCTCTAAAACCAAATGACAAATATACTTAAATACTTACTCCCTGGGGCACGGGCCCTTTTGAAGGCTACCTGTCCTGCAGGAGCCAGAGCCTGTGCTGCAGGGGTTCGGCATCGCTTTGGGAGGGTTCAGGGGAACCAGCATTTACCTCTCCGTTCACAGTGGCTGTTACACAGAGGTGGCTGGGCAGGATGAACTGCGCCCTGGGGACACCCAGCGAGCCTTGGCTGGGGGTGTCCCTCGCATCTCTCAGGTCCCTGCTGCAGGCGAGAGGCCACAATGGGGCTGGAGGTGGCATGGTGGCCTGTTGGGAAAGGTTGACCTGGCCACAGAGAAGGGGTGCCCCAGGTGCACATCTCTTCCTGGGAGTTTTTGGCACTGGTCCCTCCCTGTCTTAAGCCTTTCCTTCCTGTCACTGGCAAAGCTCAGGCACTGAGAGTAGAGGGTGCTGCTCCTTCTCTCACCACCTCCCTCAGCAGCACCTCCTTTCCTGTAACTGTTCTTGTCTTTGGGAAGCGTCCGCCCTCCCCCGCCCCCAATATTTAGCTATATTTGCCCCTTACTTTTCATGTCCATTGTTGCTTCTTTGTCGTCTTCTCTTTTTTGCTTTGCCTTGTTTGGAGCCTCTCTGCATGGACAGAGGGGCAGAGCTAGCATCTTCCCTCTTCTTTGCCTGGGACACTGCTCACATCATACATTTCCTTCAGTTCCTGGATGAATTTACTGTCAGACCATAGCACAACTGGGTGAAAACCCACGCTCCAAGAGCAGTTATGTATAGCTCAGTATTAGACTCTCATCAATTTACTCACTTTCAGGGTTTTCCTTAAAAAGTTGGTGATAGAGCAGTGAATACGCTACTTGTGGGTGCTTGGGGTTGGAAGAAGTTGTAAGTCCCTTCTCAGGAGGAAAGACAAGCACAAGCTGAAACACCCAAGCTGCAATCACTGGCAGAACATCACTCCAGGAAGCATCACGGCTCCTCAATGGGTGTTGGCTTTCTAAGGCACCTCACATACTCTGCCAGAGTAATTAGTAGTGATCTGAATCAGACATCGCTATGTACATGTCTGTCTACGAAGGTGACATGTTTTGTCATACATCTGCAGTCAACAGCAGTTTTGAGGTGGATACACAGCCTAGCCCACAATAATCACCTGCCTTGTGCTCGTTGTTACCCGGCACGGGAGGTGTTTGTCCCAACGATCGCTCCTTCGGGTTCCTGCTCGGGGCAAAGCTTGGCCGCTCGTGGTGAGCACCGGTCTCTGTGGCTGAGCACTCCCAAAGCTGAGATCACCCTTTATTTATCTGCCTGGTATCTGCAAGAGGTCCTTGCTGTTTGCAGAGAGACAGTCGCTTTGCACAGGTCCTCATGGTGTCTCCGTGTCACCCTGGGAGTCCCAGGCTTGCTGCGGCAGTGAATGAGAAGGGAAGGACAAAGCTGGGGGGAGATGTGCTTAGTTTAGCTGGGTCAAGTCAGGCATTGCCTCTACCAAAGGAAAGAGCAGGTTTTGGTCCTGCTGTGGTTTTATTTGTTCTGAAGGAAAAAAATGAGTAGTTTATTGGGTGCTACACAGACATTTCTCTCTCAGCCCAGTGGCACCTCCTAGTCAAATCCTTAAGTTTCCCCTAAGAAACCTGGAAAGTAGGGGATATAGTGTTGCTCTTTCACCAAAAAATATTAACATGCAGCATGGACTCTGCCTTTTCTCTGACTACCCTGTAAAATGCCACCTATCAGGCTGTGGCATAGGTGTAGGTGTAGCAACAGTCGGTCAGGTCTAGACACCACCTCTTGCTCCAAGCGGCCAGGCTGAGGTCATCTCTCTGTTAATTTTATTTTATTAATTTGTTTTTTTAATTCTTTGCTTTCACAAAAGGCCTGTAATACATGATGGAAGGAGGGGGAAAATTAACCACTGGACTTTCGTGGCTTCTTCCTTGCTGTCTGCAGGAGCTTTTTGGAAGCCAGGAAGGGGCCACGAGGGATGGGGGTGTTCCTCGCCCCTTTGCAGTGCCAGCCGGGGACCGTCCCAGGTGGAAAGCACCCACGAGTGGATCGGTGGCCCAGAGCTACCCATCTGTGAAGGCGTCCTTCGGCTCTTCCCTCACCTGGGGGACAAAAGGGAAACACCTCAGGAGGGAAGCACAAAATGGCGGCAGGGGAAAGGAAAGCATGCAAGGTGAAAAGGCTCACGCATCCTCAGGAGGGGAGAAAGGTGGGAAAGGCAGAGCGAGGAGATGCGAGGCGCCGGCACGAGGCGGAGGGGAAGGCTGAAAGGCCTCCTTTCCCAGAAGGCAGCTACGGAGACGCCAGCGCTGTGGAGCCAGCAGTCGGGGCAGGGTGAGGGGTGTGGGTGAGAGGGAGGGAGGGAGACGCAGACCGGCGGTACCTGTTTTGTGCTGCTTCACCCGTGACTGCTCGTGCAACTCTTCAGGCCTGCCTTTGTGCTTCATTTTTTTAATCAGCCCCCAGATCTCAACATAAACTCGCTCATCTTACCCCAGCTAGGGCCAGCGCTCCTGTCTCTGTGCCCTCTGTGCCAGCCATGCTGTTTCCTTCCCCAGAAAGTTCGCTTCCCTCTGCCAGCCCACGATGGTCACCCACAGAAGAAGCGTCCATCAGCTCCATCCAGGCAGCCTCTCCCCGCCTCATCCCCCTCGGACGGAATGTGGGCACCTGCAGACAGTGGTGTGATTTAGATCAGCCTCTGATACGGTCACGCTTCTCAGATGTCTGCGGCTTTCAAGATGCTCCTAGGAGGAGGATGAACATATGCTCTGTGCCCCATGGAGCTTCCTGAGCCTTGGACAAAGTGAATGGTTTGCTACAAAGAGGCATATGACAAACCCGTCCTTGGTGGTGCCTTGGGTTGGTAGGTTTTTCCAGACTTGAAGCTTTGAGACATGGTATAGAGGTACAAAATGATACGCGTGTGTAGGGTATATTTATGCAAAGCAAACAAGGGTATCAGAAAGGAGGACTAGATGTCCTCATTTTCCAGAAGGGAGCTATCATTTGATGAGGACCAGATAATCTCCTTTGAAACAGTACTAGTTTTCAGGGGAAGTATTTGATTTACATTGTTTTGGTGTCTTGCTCTCTGTTGCCTGTTCCTAGCAGGGACTGTGCTTGCCTGCAGTGCTGGTAGATCAAATTTATTCACATACCTCCTGTTTCAGCTGCTTTGGCAGCTCTGTAACTCCCGGTCATGGTGGGACACGGCTGCAGGTGGGACATGCAGGGAGCATAACAAGGAATTTCACAGGCGTAGTGGCTCTCAGGACAGAGGATGGGGATGTCTGGGCACTGGGAAAAGGCAGTCAGTAGGAAGACGGCAGTGTCCCTTGTGTGAGCCAGGAAGGCTTCTGGCTCTGTCCGACCTCCAGGAGCCACGCTGGGGATGATGGTCTGGGTGTCCCTGGTCCCCAGCCAGCTGAGGCCTTTTCACGTCATGGAGCATCACTTGTGAGAGAGACCACAGCAGCTGACCAGCTAATGGTCTCCTGCAGCCCTGTGGGCACCCAGCCCTGTATGGAGATGGGTGTCGATAGGCAGCTGAGACACCCACTTACCAGGCAGGGGGCACTGACCTGCCGCAATGTCCTGAGCTGTAGCTTTCTTCAGCAAAATCACAGGAAATCACCTTTCTCTACCAAATATGGCCTCGTGAGCCCAGGGAGATGTGATGCTGGCAGGTGTCCTGCCCCGCTCCCAGCCTGCCTGGCCGCCAGGATGACTGCCATGGGGGTGATAACCCACCTTGTCTCTCAAGGGTGGCTCAGATCACAACCAAAGAAAAGATGTTTTCGTCTGCCCCGTTGGTCTCCAGACCCAACACTTTTATGTGACATGTTATCTGCTAGGTACTCCCATGTGACTCATGACCACAAAAGTAATAAAAAAATCTAATGGGAAAGCTGGTCTAGAGGGTGTTACTTGCTTGCTGTTATTGTCCGGGACTGGTGACTGCTGCTGAAGGCCTTCTACTGTATAATTACAGCCCAGTCTTAACAGGTCTGCCAGTCCGTACGGCGCTGCTGAGTGACGTGTGTGCCTCTTGCTTCCATGAGCGTGGCTCCGGAGGATAATTACATACACAGGATGAGGATGGGATAGAAAACCAGTTGGGGGGATAAGGAGAACCTACTCCGTGCCACCACATGATTACATGTGAGAGCCCAGAATTGTCTGAAGAGAGAACAGTTGAGATACCATCAGCTACTCCTGTTATTACACCCCAGAATTCATCAAGACAAAGAGCTGGTTAATTATTTATAACATATTCATACAAGGGGAAGGCAGGAACACGCAAAGGGCCATTTCATCATTTTTCAGCCTAGCGAGGCTGTTTGGTTCATAGTAACCAGCTCTTCTTCTTTTAAGTCTAATTTTGAAATTTGCCAACAAATTCTTTCCCTCTGGCATCTGTCAGGCCAGTGGTAAACTCAGATTTCTGCTCTGCTTGCTTAATTGGTACCTCCAAACGTGGGGTTTGTTTTGCCTGCCTGCTTCAGCTTGTCTCAGGCCTTAATTGTGAGGTCTCTGGGGGAGGGCTCGTTATGTATAACGGGCTAACGCTTTTCAAATGGCACAGCTTTTCCCTTTGGAAGAAGCTGATTCATCAACGCGGAAATATTTTGCACGATGGTCTCGACTTTGCTTAAATTTCCAGTTAAAGAAATTATCAAAGCGCCTCATTGCGATATGGCCGAAAGCGTTTCCTCTTGTCTCGTGTTGCAGTGTGGTGCGCTGGACCTACCTGCAGGATTGGGGGCCACGCTTCCCCAGAGGACGAGGGGGGATTGTGCCCACGCATGGGCACCAGCGCTGCGGCCACTGCGGCGGCACAGCCCCACGTTGCATCTGACGCTGCGTGAAACCCCTCTACCTTCAGCAAGGTTGGGAGCTGATGGGAACAGTGCTGAGCTTCAGGCCAGCCTCCTGCACTTCTCAGAGGTCCACCTCAACCGTGGCCTTCTCCTGGGGACCTGTCATGTGGCCCTCAGGCACCCTTACCATCACGTGAGGTGCGTCCACAGGCCAGTAAAATGCATGTCTGCACGTTTTCCTCTGCTCAGAAACAGCTCTTGCTTTGCCTTCGAGCATTTTCCAGCAAGACTGAAGCACCTCCATCCTAGTGAAGGAATGGTGTGTCTGACTGTGGTTTCTTCTCTCCATCGATTAATTGTTGTGCTCTTGACCGTACCCCCTTTTTCAGACCCATTCCTCAAGATCACTTTCACTGCAGTATAACAGGAAGTTTTTAATGAGCACATTGTTGTTGGGATTCATAGAGCAAGGCTTTGTGCTGCTTCTGAAGAAAGTACATTTGGTAGAGATTATTTTTCTGGAATAATTTCAGTGGGCACATGGAGAGGAAGCTGAACGTGTCCCCACAGCAGTTTCCTTTCAGTATGAAGCTGCCAGAAGGGCTGGAGCCAAGGTCAGCCTGGCCCCAGCATCTGAGAGTGCTTCAGGAGGGTCTCGTGGCCGAGCAGGTCAGAGAGGCTGACCTCTCCACCAGCGGAGACAGCAGCTTGCAAACAGTGCTTCCCGGTCCTCATTCCAAAGCGGTCAGCTCTGCCGTCCTCCCTGAGCACCCAGGAAGGGGGTGTCCATGTCACCATTGGGTTTCCCTTTGTGCAGCATGCTTTGGGGTTTTTTTAAGCAGTTCCAGCTATGGCCTCATGGACGAGTAAGGTGAGCGGCGTGCTGTGAGATGTGGAACTGAACATGATTTCAGATGGAGGATGGGGTTGCAAACCACGTTATAAATTCAGCGGTAATCATCAAAGACCGCTAGCTTGCAGAAAGGAGCCACCTCATTCCCACCTATCTGTAGCTACTGACAAAACAGCGAGGGGAGCAAAAAGTGACTTTTCAGTATGACAGGCACCACGGCATGGAACCGGGTCAGGGAGACTTCCCTCCCAGGTCAGCCTGAGCAGAGGTTGTTGGGAACCAAACACTGCTGCATGCGTGATGGCTTTTTGCCTAGGGTGCATGTTGGGCACATCAGTTGGGAGTCCAAGTAAAAAGCACCAGAGGTGAAGGAGTAGGAGGTACAACATCCTCCTCATCCTTGGTGACATCCTGTTTGTCTGAGGCCTGAAGAGATGGCTCAAGCCTCCTGCATATCAGGTGAGTGGTTAATTTGACAAAATTGGAACCGGAGCCTGAACATTTAAGGGACTCAAAAGCCAAAACCATGTCACCTGTTATTTCGGGAAGTCACAGACTGAACAGCTGAACTTATGTGAACTTTTTCCTCGGCAGGGGATTTTGGCAGGAAACCATATTGTTTAAAATTTGGTGACTTACCAGTAGTTTGCTTCAGAAGGATCTATCCTGTCCTTAATTGTGATCCTTAGATCCAGGACTTTTATTTTGCTTAGGTGAACAAGTGTTGTGAAATGCCTTTGTGAATCAAATCTAATCAAGTCAGTATTCTCCAGCTGGAGCCTGGAAACCTGCCCAGAGTGCGTGGCAGGGGAGGACGGTGAGAGAGGCAAGGAGTGATGACAACCTGCCAGAGGAGAGCTGAAAAAGGTGGAGCAGTGAACTGCCCCTAGCAGACAAGGAGATTTCCGCGCTTTACTTCGCTAAAATGCCTGAACTTGAGGACACACTGGGTGTGTGAGTTTACTCCAGCGAGCCCGAGGCAGTTTCAATTTATGCAACTGCTGTTTGCTCAGCAGATGAGAGGCCCAGCTCTCTCTGATGTTCAGAGAACAGACTCTTCTGTAGCTCTCTCCAGCATTCAGATGGGCATCTACCCAGTGCCAGGTGTGGGTGCATTTTGCATTTTTCCAAGCCGTGTTTTTGAGGGGGCTTGAAAAAGAGCATCTGAGGACCCTGTAGAGCCTTCAGACAAAGATACAATTAGGATTCAAAGGACAGAGTGAGCAGAAGGAAGGGACGTATTCCTGAGTTTTCATTCTGGATGTGTGATGGGGATTCACCTTCAGGGTTGGGATGACGCATACCAAAGGGTCTTGGGCGCAAGGCTATGCAGCTTTGCTCAGCCTCAGTGCTCTGACAGGCATTGCTGGTACGGCTGCAGCAGCATCTGGAAGGAGGACTGTCCTTCAGGGTCTCAGTGCATCCCCAGGCCTTTCCTGAGTGATCTGCTAACAGCACATGAGCAGGCAGCGACATTTCTGGTTACTCTGGGGAAAAGCTGGGATCCCAATCTCTGCAGAAGTTAGTGTCTGCGGAGCAGCTCCACAGCTGTGTCATGTGCCGGCAGCATCTGCAAGCAGCGGTGCGCTCATTGAAGACCCTGGGAGTCCTGGTGCATCGCTCCCACGGGGCTGGCTGGCCACAGAGGGACCTGTGGCTACAAATTGGCAATTCGGGATGTGCTGATGTATCTATTCTATACTGATCTGCACAGCTGGAGCAACCAGCTTGACTTGACATATGCTGATCTGAGAGGCAGAGAGGAGTCCTCTTGTCTTCCCATGTCTCCTCATGGGAGTCTGTGGTGCTGGCACTACAGGGCTGTCCGGCAGCAGTGCTGACCACATGCTCATTAATGGGACAATTAGGAGAAAGGTACCCAGCACGTCAGCTGTCACCACCAGCCCGACAGCCTTCAGGAAGTGCCTCGGTTCCCAAAATTGAATGAGAAGTCTGCATCAGCTCACCTCTCCTTCCCAGCAGACAAATAAATGGGCGCATCCTCTGGGTGAGCATCATAGCCCCACGCTGTGTCGATGTGCCGTGCTGCGCGGGGGTCTCAGGTCTTTTGGGGAGGGCAAGGGGCCAGAGCCCAGCAGTGTATGAGGCTGGAGAAGAACCATTGCTCTTCATTATTGAGCCGCAGAGCCTGACGTGACCCAGAGCAGAATGTAGGACAGTCTTGCATCAGGCCCGAAGTACACACCTGCCTTTTAAAAACAATCAGCAAGTTGGATTACAGTGCAGCGCGGCAGCCTGAATGGGGAGACAAACAGTATGACTGGTATTTATCATCGGGACTGTAATTATGCCTGCAGGTCCCATGCTGCCTGGGCCCCAGTGCGGTAAGGGTTGTATGAGACACGATAAAAGATCATCCCTGGCCTGAAGAAATTAGAATCTCATTTAAAACATCCCGGGAGGGCGAGCCAAATGGGGATGGTGTAAGGGATTGAGGTTGGGATAAAGCGGGGTGAGTTTGATTACAGATAAGGCTGCTTCCCGGAGGCTGCCGCTGAGCCGGGAGGGTTTGCTGGCACCTTTGCCGCACGAAGTCGGCCTGGTGGAAAGTGGCACGCGAGGCACAGAGGCAAGACACAGTGGTGTTACAGACTGACTTGAGGAGGAGGGAGGTGGGCTGCAGATATATATATATATATGTGTGTGTGTGTGTGTGTATGTATTCAGAGGGGGAGGAAGGCAAATGCTCCTTTTCTCAAGGCTGGTGGAGGATGAGGGCACACCGAGTCCCCTGCAAATAGCCGAGACCACTGTCCCCGGTTCAGCAGCACTCCCGCTCCTCGCGTGTCCCCGGCGCTCCCCGGGGCCGGCGGCACGGCCCCCGTTTGCCGGGGCAGGAGGCGACCGCCGGGTGCCGCGGGGCCGGTGCCGGTGCCCGCCGCGCGGTGTCACTGCCGGCCCGGCGGCCGCCGCAGCGGAGCGGGGGTGCGGGGAGCGGGGGTACGGGCTTGTAGCTGCCCGGGGAACCGGCAGAAGCCCCTTCTCTCTCCAGCCCCTTAACACCTGCAAACCCCGCGGGCGGGGAGGGGGGGGTGCTCCGAGAGAGCTCCCAGGGAGGAGCAACGCGGGGGGTTTGAACACCGGGAGCACGGCAGGCGCCCCTCACCCTTCCCGTGCCGCCCCTCGGGGTTGGAGCCGGCAGAAGTGATGAGCTGGGCCGGGAACAACCCCTGTCCCCGCCGGGGGCTGGCAGGCAGGAGAAGCCCACCTCGATACCGCCCGGAGTGAGGCCCAGGCGGGCCAAGAAGTGACTAATCCGAGCTTGGGGTAAAGCTCGGCTGAGTGCAACTGATTGCTCTTTGATTTATTAGTCGTATTATTGATTTTTCGCTTGTGCCTCAGCGCTGCCCCACGGGCAGGTACAGCCACCGCCGCCGCCGCCTCACCCGCCTGCCGCAGCTTTCCCGGGCAGCGGGCGCTGGAAAACTCCGGCCTCACGTTTCTCTTGGTGAAGGCACAGCTGGCACTCCTCGGCTTGCCTGCTGGTAATTAGTTACGCCGGACATGGTACAAAATAATAATAATTTAAAAAAAAAAAAAAACCGGCACAACTTTCTGGTTACAGGCAGGGCTTTCACACTACCAGAAAGGAGTCGAGGACAGTTAAGGCTATATTGGCATGTGCTGGATCCTCTTTTTTGGGTGGGGGAGGCTGAATTCTGCAGCCCCCAGGCTGAACACAGTTCCCCCAGCGTTTTACTTTAAGGAACAGTCCTCTGCAGGCTGCAGATTTGGCGAGCTCTGTTTGGGAATCGAGCCACAGGGAGAAGGGAGGTCTCTCAATCCCCCCGCAATCTCCGCGAGCGTCCGAGGAAAGCCAACCTTCCCCTGCTTGCCAGAAGCCTGTTCAGCAGGGCTGCTGTGGGTGAGTCTTCCTCCTAACAAGCAGACATACCTGAGCCAGTAACCTTGCTCTCACAACGCACAAAGGGCAGCATTTAACCATGCTACATTTTCAAGCAATCTTAACTTAATTCTCCTTTGAGTAAATTTTAACAGCTTTCTCTGCTTCCTCTGCCTTCAGAATTTGCTTTGATAATTAGAGAGGCTGAGATTTCATATGTTTCTTTATGATGCCTGAAATTTCCTACAGAAATCCATTTTCTCCTCCAGTTTGAACAAGTTACCAGATCTAATATGAGATGACAGGCAAGAATTTCATACAGCAGGGCATACCACTGAACAACAGTGTCCCTGCAGGCTCCTGCCCTCTGATACAACTCACTCAAGGTAGCTTTGGAAGGAAAACCCCAGTCTTTCCTGGGCATACTTAATCTCCAGCACCCCCGTATCATTTGTATTTCTGTGCACAAGTATTTTGGCATATGTATTCAAAGCCCTTTGCCAGCAGTAGTTCCCTGTCTTTGGGGGGCTGGGGGTGGCAGGTAATCAACCTGCAACTGATATTTGCTTCGGGTGCTGCTATGGCCAGCAGTCCCCCAGGCAAGGCAGGGAGCAAAACACGTGAGCAGCAAACCTCCTTCCTTCCTTAAGCTTCCTTTTCCTCCATTCACCGGCCTTTTGCTTTTTAGGGGTGTCTCTCAGTTTAAAAGGCTCCCCCCTGGATGCAGGTGTGTCTCAGTGTGAGGGATATGAGCTGCAGCAATACGGGCTGCTCTCATCGCTTCCGTGCAAGGTCTTATAGTTTGTTGTTCTCCCTGAGTGCCACCATAGAATTATGGAGTTCTGTGATAGTCTTGCTTTTGGGTTAAAAAAAAAAAAAAAAAATCAATTCTAGCACTCATCTTTCTAGAAAGAAGCTTCACAACATAACTGGAACACACCCAGGAGGCTGAAAATCAGAAGAGAAATTAAAATATCCCACATTCAATTTTATGTTAAAGCTGGCAATTTTGAAAGCACATTTTATGTGCAGGGGTGGGGAATGAGTGGATTTTGATTCACTCCTTGATTTTGGAGTTGGAAATAGCTGTCTCAGTGCAGGTGGAAGTATTTGCTTCTGCCACATGTCTAATGCAGAACTGGCCTGCACGTAAAACTATAGAGTAAATGATGGCTGCTAAGATTTGGCAGGACCGTTCTCATCTGAATTAGTTTTAGAGACATTTGGGCCCGGTGCTACCCTGGATGTGCATTATGCCACCAAACCATCTCACGCACAGCTCCCTTCCCACAGGGGGGTATTAACAAGCACACCTTGTTCCCGTGCTTGCTGGTGCCTTTCTTTGCTCCATCCTCTTCACCAGCTGTCAGTTTGCTAGATGATTTCCGAATGTGGCAGGTGGATGCAATTTCCCTTTTACCCTTGCAGCAGCTCACACAGATCCCATTTACTGCCCTTTTGGGAGGTGCAGAATTAGGTGCTGGCGGGTAAAGTCCTATGGAGCAGCAATGATTTTTGAGGGGGTGGAGGATCTGCCCCCCCCCCAGAGCACAGCTTATGGATGCTTGAGGCCGGCGCCAGACCCCCGGCACTCAGGGGACTTCATGTGGCCCCTGGTGAGGGTGACACCTCTGTCACCAGCCAACTTGGGCCCAAGCAGCACCGCCCTGAGCATGGGACCGTCTGATGCCAAAGGGAAGGCTGAGCCAAGCAGGAAGAAACTTTCTGGAAAGGAGGACCTGGCAGGGCTCCTCCTGCCTGGAGGAAGGCAGTGAGCAATTCATGAATGGTGGGTTTCTGCGGCATGAAGGGAGTAACGCAGCAGCTGGAGAAAACATAAGCTACGCAGTCATTTTAGCTGTGTTAATGCATATGGTCCTGCTTGTTTGAGGTATTTAGGAGATGAACAAATTCCTGCACTCCCACAGATAAATTAAATGATGCTGTGTACAACAAATATTGTATAACAAGTTTATTAAAGGCTGGAGAAGGCTTGGGCTGCTGTGAACAAAGATGTGGGCAGAGATGCGGATTGATTTGAATGTATCTACATGATATTTTAGTGTATAGGGGTATTTTAAACCAGCTTTACAATTGGCAAAGTTGCCTTGAGTTGAAAAAAGAAGTCAGACTGGATACAAGGAAATGATTTTTTTTTTTTTTTTCCCCTGTGAGGACAGTGGAGCACTGGAGCAGGTTGCCTAGAGAGGTTGTGCAGCCGGTGTTCTCACAAGTTCTCAAGACTCAGCTGTATAAAGCCCTGAGCATCCTGGTCTGGCCTCACTGCTGACCCTGCTGTGAGGAGGAGGTTGGGCTGAGACCTCCTGAGGTCCCTTCCAGCCTGAATTATCCCCAATCCTGCCTCCGTTCCTGGAAGGAATGGGCTTTGCCATGCAGCCGCAGCTCAAATGGTCTCTGTGCACACACCCACGCAGACACGAGCTCACCCCTTCCCTCCCTCCCTTCTTCCCCGAGCAGCTGGTATTTTGCTGGTGGGTGATGTCATCCCATTTGCTTACTTAAGAGAGGCATCATTAGCCAGTAAGTAATTTATGTAATGCTGTTGCTAGCGCAAATTCAGATAGAGCGGGGTTAAGCAGGCCCGTGGCAATGAGGGCACTCTGTGCGCGGTGGGCTACAGAGAAAATTGCCGCAGGAGGCCAGCGGGCTGGATTACAGCAGATCAGAGGATTGTGGAAGGCCGCGTTTGCCTCCTGTTCCTCATGCTCTGCACGGCAGAGCAGCTATGGGAGAGGGTTTTCAGTCTGTTGCCGTAAGGGAGCTCGGTAAAGGCGTGCTCCCTGGCAGTGCCCTTTACCCAAAAAGACCTGCCTTTGGAGATCAAATGCAGGCTCAGCTTTAAAAAAAAAAAAAAAAAGAAAAAAAAATTATTTAAAAAAAAAAAAAAAAAGAAAAGAAAATTAGTTAAAAAAAAAATCGATTACTGTTGTGAGATCACTTTTTCTCTCTGCCTGTGTAGCTTTCTGTATGTTTTGCCTTGTGAGGCTGTACCAAGGTGCCGCAGCAGTGAAGGACTATGGGGGACGGGGACCTACAGACCTCACGGCAACAACTGAAGCTCCTCTGCAGACAAGAGGGAAAACTTGAAAGACAAAACTCAGGAAAAGAGGAAAGTTGCTGCTTGGAGGTTGTTTGAGCAGTAGATGCACCCTGGTGTTTTCTTCTCCTCCGCTCGTGTACTATTACTGCTTATACTCCAGCAGCACTTAGAAATGACAGCGCTGTCATGGAGCAGAAATAGTGCGCAACAGAGTATTTGCCACCAGCGGTGTATCTCAGACCAACCAGAAAAGACGGCTAATTGAAGGGCAACAGCTAGAGAGGGCTGGCCAGGGGACACGGCACCCTAAAGCCCCTGTCTCTTGACCGTGCCATACACCTCGCCTGCGGAGATGCGTGTCAGACTCTGGATTCTCCTGACCTCTGAGGGAATTTGGGCATAGAGGGCTTATACGTGTCATGGCTCTGGTCAGTCTGACCCTCCCCACCTCACGCAATTGAGCAGATGATGTTCCTGCCCAGCTCAGCCTACACGACGCTGGTTTGCTCATGTTGCTATAAAAGGTCTGGTTTGGATTAGCCCGCAGGGCTAGGTGATCAGGAAGGAAAAGAAATGCAAAGATACAGCCCTTTGGTAGGCAGGGTAATAATCGTTACTCACTGGCTCACGAACAAGGATCTTGCCACCGTCAAAGAATAACTGTTATTGAACGACATCCGAAAGACACCATTCCCTGTAAGGAAGGAGACCAGGCTCATGGAAAAGGAAAATGTGAACCACGTAAGCACTGTTGATTTTTCAGAGTTTTAAAATGTTATCAGGAGAGCTGTCAGCATATCGTAGGTGGCAGGAGAGAGGTGGGGGACAGCTTCCACTGGGATCCAGGGCAGCACAGTCTGCTCTGCTGATCGGAGACCCCTTGGTGGGAATCGGGCAGCCGTGAGTGCAGGCTGAAGGCCTGGCAAGTGCCCCCAGTGCCAGCTGCAAGCCCGTGGAGCACTGCTGGGCGTGCAGCTGGGCTGCAGGGTGCTCTGAGGTGGATGGGACGTGTTGGTCCCTCCTGCCAAAGCGGTGAGTGCTGCGGGAGCTAAGCTGCAAGCCCTGCGAAGAGGAATTGCCGTGGGCAAGCCTGTGTCGTGAGTGCAGGTATTTCTGCTGAGAGACCCTGATGGGATCTAACGAAGGGATCAGAGAAGAGGAATACCTTTGAATGATGTGAGCTTTCTCAGGCTTTCCTGGGAAATGAGGGGCTGAAAGGGCTGTGGAGGCTTGCCTTCTGCATCCACCCCCGCCTTATCCCTGCCAAGAGGCAGCTGGTGAGGAAAGAGGGGCTTTTCATCCTGCCAGCATCTGCCACGCACTAAGTGTTTGCTCTAAGTGGGGCCAAGGACAAAGGATCCCCCATTCACCCAGGAGATTCCTGCTCCCAATGTAAATCACAGAGCAAGAGATAGACAGCTGGTTAGCAACCTAACCTGGCACCCCACCTCCAGCCTAACGTGGGCACGACCCCTACTAGCAGTTCTGCCTGTGCGTTTAATCACAAGTTCATTTACCGCTGGGGACTGATGCTGTTGCCTGAGCCTTTTGGGCACGGTTCCAGCAAAAGGGGGAGCGCACCTTCATCCCTCAAGGCGGACCCCACCAAGAGTGTGATGCCCTCCCCTCTGCAGAGAGGATGGGCTTGGGACCTGGAAAGGACTCTCCTTTTGCACTGATCTGGGCTGACGAACGCCACCCGCACCCCTCCCCTAGGGCAGCACCGCCTGTTTTGGGAATCCAGGCTCCGTCCTTGGGGCCATCTGGCCAGGGAGAGCTGCTCTCACCTTGGTTCTGTACACCGGGGACTGCAGACCAGTGTGTTCGGCCAGTCTGAGGGTGACTGAAATTGCATGGAGGTAAAAAGTAAAATTATGCATTACCACCCAAACCTAAGTAAATGCACAGTTATTGTGCTATGTATTGTTTTTAAGGAAAGCTATTCTTATAATCACATTCACTGACAATTAAAAGTTTATATATGGAAATCTAGCTAAAGATACATATGCTACTTCTTGATTATAATGACAAATTGGAAAAAGAAAAAGAAGCTCTCTTTGTTCTGCCTCCCTTACCTGAAGTAAGAACCTGGTTAAATCAGTTAACTATTATCCTACACTTCAGAATAATGCTGCTAAAAATGAAACATAAAATTAGCCTGTCATTTTTCTGTCGCTCACTTGAGATTTGAGCTGTCCTTCTGCAAAGCTTTTCATTTCCATTAAGATACCTTGCGATGGGTGTGTGGGATTTCAGCAGCAGCAGTGATTGACCCCAAACCGGTCCAGCCCTTGCCTCCTTCCAGCACGCCCTGTCTGCTTACTGATCGCAAAGACCCTCTTGGAGCAAATCTGTCTAGGAGCACAGCCCCACTCTCCTGCTTGTGGCTCCTAGCTGTGCTCCGTGGGATGTCCAGCCCTTCCCTGCTGTGCCATGGCTATTCCATGACCCTGGCATGGACAAGTGGGCCGGTGGCCAGCACAGCCCCCCACATCACCCAGAGAGCCGAGGTGGCCGCGTGGCTGCCCTGCTGTGTGCTGGCGTTGGGAAACGGAGGGCTGCTCGGGGGGCTTTGCTGGAGCTTTGTGAGGCCCCTGGGAACCTGCTGTGATCCTCGGTAGCGAGCCAGAGGAGGAGTCCAGATGTGAGCAAGAGCGATCTCCTCTCCTTCAGGGCAAGTCTCCGGTGCTGCGATGAAGCTGGACTTGGTTCAGGTGGCACAAAGAGCCCTGGCAGGAGCCCAAGCATCTGCACGAGATGGCCAGGGTGAGAAAGACAAATGGGCTGATGGTCTGGGCACGTGCTGTAAGGAACCGTCCTACTCTGGCGAAAGGGAGAGGTGCAGGTCAGCTCCAAGGCAGTACCACCCCCCTAATGCCAGCGAGAGCCCCTCCGGAGACAGTGCTGGGATTCCTGCCGCAGGCAGAGACTCCTGTCAGATCCTGCAGCACCTCACAGATTACGAGTGTGCCTCGTCTAATGGGTGGGAGGCAGCGCTAGTTGGGTAGTAATACGCATTCTCATTTGGTTTGGCTATTTTGGTGCTGGAGGAAATTTTTTCTCTACTGGATCGTGAAGAGGCCCGCACTGCTCCCATCTGCTCGAAGAGGCAGTGTCTTTGGTCAGTCGGCCAGGGAAACCCACTAAATTCCCTCTGACATTCTGCTCCTTTGGTGGTTTGCTTGTCATGAGCTTCTCAGTTTTGTCTTTGAACAGCCAGGATCAAATGGAGAATTTTTAAAAGGCTGAGGAGAGTCTAGAAGTGAATTTGTTTCTAGTTTTAGCTGGAGGACTCCGTGCACGTGCTGGCTGGCGCACAGCCGATGCACGGGCTCTGCCCAAAGCCAGCCAAAGCACTTCGCCCGATAGAAATTCTCAGTCTTATTTCTTCCGTCCATGGGCTGCCATTCTGATTTTTCAGGAGGTCCCTCTGCTTAATATTAATTTTAGCATTTCACCAGTAGTTTCTAGACCGAACTTGGCCTTGCTTTTCCTCCCCAGGTTGAAATGTCTATACATCACATCACTAGGACAGAAAAAGTGTGTGCCAGTTGAAAACAGTTTGAGCCATAGCAGTCTCCAAGTAGTCCTTCTGGGCAAGTTTTCATGCCGGGTGGAAGCAGGCATCATCCAGCATTAACAGCGGTGACCGTTCCTAAGGACAGACCTAAGGTAAAGCCAATCAGTATTTGCCATCACATCAACTCCTTCCAGACCTGTGCTCGAGGACATGGCGTGAGTAACCTGGTACAGAGATGTTCTGGCACGGGTGGTGCCTGGTGATGAAACCTGACTTCAGTTGTTCCGGGCAGCTCCGGTTAAATAGCTGGTTACAGGCTCAAAGGTAATTGTGACCAGGGTTTTTCCCGCTGCGGGAAATGGGCCGTGGGAGGAAGGGATGTCCTGGTGCTTACGCTTCCCGCATTCAGAATGAGCAGCAGAAATTTTAAAACAGCTGAAAGTGTGTCCATGGAGCAGGGGGTGCATAATCTTGCAGTCAAACTGCCTTGCTTCTAGTAATGCAGTCTCTGTTCCTGTTACATAAATGCTGTTGTGTGCCTTTGGTGCTGCCCAGGGCCAAATCCTCCCTCCAGCTCCACGCACCGGCTCACTTTTGACCTGTAAAGTTTGGTGAGCTTTTTTTTTTTTCCCCCAGCAGAAACTGTCAATCATGTTAAGCAATGTGGAGGACATATGCTATTGACAGGCAGAGATTTGGGACCGGTTTGCTTATTGTCACCTCTACCCGCGTTGCGCCAGGAAAGGCTGCTCGCGCCTGGGCTCCGCCTGGTTCCTGTGTGGGAAGAGATGTCAGCGCGCCTGGCAGCTCGCCTCTGCTTGCAGAGATCAGCCCACACCTGATCCCAAACTCCCCTGGAGTGTAGGGAGCTTGGCTCCCCTTTGGTTTGATAGCTATTTTCCTTTCAAAGTCGCTGTAGTTGAAAGGGTACTGGTGTCTAAAATACACACGCACACCCCCTTCCTTGAAAATACAGTTTTTAACTTTCTCAGCGAGCCTTGAAACTTCCATTAGAGTCACAGGAAGCAAAAGCAGCGATGTTAGGAATGAATGAATGAAAAGTGCCTCACCCACTGCTGAAGTTCATCTGTGCTCAGCGCTGTCATGCCCGGGATTCACCGGCCAGCCCATTGCAAGCCTTTGGGGTGAGCAGTGACTCATCCCCCTCATTCTGCTTTTTACACCTCCACACATCTGCCCGTGTTTTTAGAGTTACAGTCCAGTGAGAATAACAGTTTGTTTACTCAGTCAAGGCAACATTACCGGTGCCTCAAAGAGCTCTGCATGGTCCTGCTCTTGGTGAACGGCACCGGCACTTTCCTAAGGTATGTGAAACTGTTTTGACATGCTGTCCAAAATATTATAAAGAAATAAATGGAGGGGTTTTGTCAATACTTGTGGTTGGACACAACTTGCATCCCCGTGGCTTGCAGGTTGCTGACTCCCTCTCCGAGCAGCCCGTACTGTATCCTGTTACTCTGCAGCACCGGGACCTGGGGTCGTATGGGAGCACCTCTCCCAGAAGAAACCTCTGGGACGAGGGACTTTTGTAGGATGCCGGAGGAAGAGGGACATTTCCTTTGCGTTTCCCTGGGCTCATGATTGTGACTTCCAGGTGACAGCTCCCTCCCAAAGGCCGGGAGGATACAGGACAGCTTTGTGTTAACTCATGTGCCAGAGCAGAAACCTGCTGGCTTGGTCCCGCAGGGATCCTTGCTGGAGGGATGCAGGTAAGTCCCTCCGTGTCAGTGGTCCCCTCACAGACCCTGGTGGGCTGGTGCTGGGCTGTCCTGTCTGCCAGGCCACAGATGCAGCTGTGCCCGGGAGCTGCTTTCCACGCAGGTTCATCAGTCTAAGTCAAGCTCTTAATACAAAGCAGGGCGAGGCTGCTGGCTCCAGCGCAGTTTCAGCTGTCCGTAGCAGAGATGAGGTCTCCTCTCAGGACCGGCGCCTGGTGTAACTTCCTTGCAGCCAGCGTGCAGAGTGAAAGGAGGCTTTGGCTTTCCACAACCATTTTTCTGAAGTGACCCCCACACTCGCTTGGGGCAATGCTGAGTAGATGCCTAATCTAAAAACAGCTATTAAACCAATCAGAGCACTGAGTTTTTAACTTTAAAGATATTGGACCATCTTATAGGTGAGCATCTTTTACTTCAGAGTTAGTAGCTTCCTCTTTATAAGTTTCTAAATTGCACACTTCTTAAAACCAGACCTCTGTGACCCTTATATTTTGCCCCCTTCAAGGTGGCTCCTAAATACGTGTTTAAAACCCTCCAGGTGTGTGTCTACAGGTTTGTGCAAGGCAGGGTAAGCGGGAGCGAGAGCTGCTAATAGAGGACAGCAAGACCTCTCCATTTCTTGCTCTTTCTATTGCTTTCAGATACCTCTAAACCAAGGGGCTCCACAGCCATGCAGTGCAATCTGCAGCGATGAGACTCCACTCTATCTTTGTCATTTTCCATTTCTTTCTTTTTTTTTGCAGACCTGAAAGACTAATTCCCTGCCTCTGTGCCTTGCTGTCATTCAATTCCTGCAGCACAGCTCCTGACTCCTGCAGTGCCCGGAATACAGTTTACCCAGTGACACGAGGTCTTATTCCTCAGCCCAAAGCCTAACCTAGAGGACAGCTTAATTTACATAATCAGCTCCCAAAATTGTTGTGTGTGCAATTGCCTTTCCTAGACATGTCATCATTAAATCACCCCAAACAATGCAAAGAGGGCGCGCACACGTTTTCCTGCTATTACAGAAGAATCAGCCATTACGGATTCCAGGACTTCATGTTTCTCAGGCACGAGGTAAGCAACATGCCGGGCGCCAGCTGCGCACAAACTGTCATCTCTCACATCGCTTGCTGCGCACTGGTTGACCTCTGCCAAAACGTTACCCCAGCAGTCACGCCACATTTGGCTGCGTAAGAGGTGCCAGTGCCCTCAGCCAAGCAGAAGACCGTAGCATTGCATCTGCCAAGTGCAGGCTCAGCGCAGTGGCCGGATCCTTGGCTGCCATAAATTGTTAGGGTTGTGCTAACCTCGAAGGAGCTACCTGCATTTGCAGTGCATAATCACCATTTAGGAATCTGGGCCATTAACGAGACAGATGGTCTTAATCCTCCTCTTATTGGATAGTTGTGCATATCACAAGTAAGACTTACTGGAGTGTTATGAGCAATCAGCAGAGACCTCAAGGACTAAGTGTCAGTGGAAACTGAACGATTGCCGCCTCCGCAGCTGGTCCCTCCCAGCCAGGTTGGAGCAGATGGCAGGCGAGAAGCTCTCCGTATGGTATGTGTTCGGTCACTGAAAAGATGACCAGTTCTCAGGACAATTACAGCTTCCGTAAAGAATAAATAAACAACCCACTGAGCTGAATAATAGCTCCAATAGCCGGGAAACACCTTAAAGAATAAATGTGCAGGTAAATGCTGTCACAGAGCCATCTGAATCAGGATGCTGAAAGTCCTGTGAGAGTTGACCGGCACGTTTTTGCTGAAAACAGCATTCCTCACTGGTGTTAAGATTTCATTACAGTTGGTATCATAACTCAATACCGCATTTATCTGTCTTTGTCAAGCACCAGTATGGCATGACAGGGGGAAAAAATAGAAGCGTTGTTGTACAAGCTCAGTGAACACTTTAGCTTACCACGACCCAATCTTTCTTTTTTTCTTCTTTCCCTTGTGCTACTGCCTCAGCCGTTTTTGAGTGCTGGCCCTGCTGCTTTATGAAGTGCCATAGTGCCCATGGGTGCCCACCTCCACCTTCCAGCTTTCTCTTGTTCGCATACAGTGAACATCAGTTCAATGCCAAGGGTCGGGCCCCATGGGTCAGTGTGATATTTTTTATTTGTTTGTTTTTGGTTTTTTGGCCACTTTCTGTGTCCCTTTTCAAACCCATAGCAAAGCCTTTCAGTAGAGTTAATGAATTATTCTGCAGAGGCCAGGCAGTTTCTGGAACGCTGGACTCAGACATCACAGAACTAATCCTTCTGTAGACCCGTCACTGAAAACATACCAGCGTTTCTCCCCTTCAGCTTCCTTGCATTTCAGCTGCTGGTACAGGACCAGGTTCATTGTGGCTGAGCTGTTTTATGAATCATGGCAAGCCACTCCTTGCAGACATGATAATCATTCTAATCTTCTATCATTATCTCCCAAAGCATCAGGAATGTGCTGGATAAATATTTGCAGCAAAAAAAAGAGACCTCCACTCCCTGTGGCTGAGGCGAGTTAAAATCTGACCTTCTGCTTTGAGCTCATCTCCAGTCAAAAGCTTGAGTGTGACAGGCACAGGTGATTTGTTCAGAGCAGGGTTGAAACAGGAGTAAAGAGAGGGTGAAGGATTCCCAAGCCAGAGTCTGCTCTGTTGTACGCATGGGTTAGATCCCATGCTGGTGTGAACAGAGTCAAGTCAACATGACTGTGGTGGTATACCTTAAGCTGAATATCAAGTGCTTCAGGGTAATAGTTACTGAACTGTAGCTATCAGAAGTGTACATCATCAAAAGGGAAAAAAACCCTGAGACACTAAGTCACCAGGTCTGCTGTTGGACCTTCTAGAGTGGGACTCAGACTCCCTCACATGCACCCATGTTCTCTTTCATGATAGCATACCAACTGCTGCTGCACTGTTTATTTTAGCCTACCTGCTCTTCCATAGTCACTAGGTCAGCAACAAGATGTTAAGAAGACCTTTGCTCCACCTGCTCCTCCTGCACAGGGCAGTGCAGCCCTTTGCAAAATGGAGCAGCTTCGCAGCTGTGCAGGACCCATCACTCCTGCGAGGCGGCCAGTCACCGTGGGCACCAGGGTCTGGCCCCCGAGCCTCTCCACACCACGTTTCACATGAGGATGTAGGGCTGAGCTCTGAGGAGGAACCACAGTCATCCGTATCGTAACTCAGCACAGATCCCCAGGTCACCGCGGCCCGTCTCCAGGTTACTGGGAGGCCTTTAATGAGTTACTTTATGAAAGACCAAGATGGGGGAAGAGAGAGCAACTGAGGAGCAGTGTCCCCATAGAGGCACTGAAGAGGTTGGGGCTGATATTTCTGTACATCAAGACTGTTACTTTGTGAAGGCAATATATTCATAAGCACATCAGAAAATCAAGGCAAAGTAGGCAGTGCCAAGGCTCATTTCTCTGGCCCAGCTGTCCCAGTAGATGCAGGGACTGGCTGGGGGCCTGGCCAGGGGGATGTGCTCGCACCCCCGGGCTGCAGAGGGAGGCCAATGCCACAAGCTGTGGTGTGCACATTCAGGGGCACGTACCCCTACGGAAGACATACCACTGCAAGGAGGCAGGCTGCCAGCTGCTGAGGACCATAACCCAAGGAGTCAATCTGCCAAAGTGCAGCCCGCTCCTCAGAGCCAGCATCCCGCACGTGTGTGCAGCACCTTCACAGCCACCCCCAGCAGAACGGTTTGCTTTCTGGTGTGACCTAGCAGCAGCAGAAAGGAAAGCTAAGGTGGCAGTCCGACCCTCTGCTTTGAATGTTGTAGCTTGTTTGCCGCTAAAATCTTACTCTAGAAGTTACATTTCCCCTCAGCATTACGTCTCTGTGTGCACTTGCCTGTTGAAAGCACTCAGACCGTCAAAGCAAGCTGCTCATTGCCCACAGGAAGCTCTGCTGTACTCTGCTGACAAAATGAAGATGATACGAGCTGCCAGGCATGGACAACACACCGTGCGTTTATGTCCTCCTTGCTGACAGACAATTCCACTTCAGCAATAAACAGCGGAAAGTGGAACAGGTTTTTGGTTTTGAGTTTTCCTTTTTGTCAGTAATTTTCCAAGGGAATCTCTAGTTCTGCTACCTGCTGTTAAAACAGGTCCTCAGAGACAGCAGCACCTAGCCTTCCCTCTTCAAGAGAGTAGCCTGGTCATTCAGGTTTCTGATTCATCTTTTGCTGGCACTGGAGGCTTCTCTGCATGATAAAAATAAGACAGCATTGAATATTACAGAATATGTTATTTGAGACAATTGGGAAAAAGCAGTCTCACAGCAGAATGCAAGTGTCCTTGCAGTAGCTGCTCTCAGATGAGACGGTCTCTTCCTCCTGGTAGGCAAGCCCTGAGCATACTACCATTTCACAGTAGTATCAGTACTCTGGAAAGAAAGGGCGCTTTCATTTTTAAAGCATTCCTTTCCAGATCAGCCATGAGTTGAGAAGGTAACCGGTGTGAATTTAGTGCCGGCACCACTTGCAGACCGTCAGCCTTTGGAAAGCAGAGCTGCGGCATCCACCTCCAAACAGGCAGAGCCGTGGGAGAAGCTGTGCAGGTCTGCGTGCCCTCTGACATGAAGGACCTCCATCCCCTCGGAGGGGCTGGGTCCCAGCTCGACAGTGCCGCTCAGTCCCCATGTCCAGCTCCGCACCCGGCCTTTCTCTCCAGACCTGGAAATGCAAGCACTGGGAACAGGGGGTGCAGAGAGCCACCCTCTCAGAGACTGGATTGGGAACAGTACCCACCGTCGCACTTCAAACCTCTTTTTCAAGTCCATGGGGAGGCCAAGTGAGTACGGTGGGACAGAGACTGCCTTTATACAGAGAATTAATTGAAGGCAATGTTGAACGCAGATGTTCAGTATGTTTTTGCTAACTTCCATGAGGCAATGGCTTGTCTTTTCTTGATATAAGGGGGTGGACAGCTTTTGCATGTGAAAAGATCTTCTTCTACATTTTCTCTCCAGACTGCCTCTGCTCTTGCTTGCAGAGCTGCCTGATCCCCCAGTCCTCAGATTTTCAGCAGCTCCAGTCCCTTTATTTTCAAAAAATGATCCCACCTACTAAACTAGTATTTTCCACATTGGGCCTAAGGTACTGAGATCGCTCATGTCCTGGGATTTCCTGGTAGGTAAGGGACACCAGGAGTTCAGTGCCTCACAAAATTAGGTCCTGCATATTCTGAATTTTCTTGCCAAGACACTAATCATAGAAAAGAAACAAAATTCTGCGGTACAGTGGCTGCGATTTGCCTGGCTCATCTACAAGGAGGGAATCTTCGATAAAGTCTGTATTCGTTCCCATTTGTCCCTTCAAGTTCACGCAGATAATCCAGGATCGAACCTTCCTCTGAATTTGCAAACAGGTTATAGCTTCAGCTCGGGAGGACACGTGCCATGTACTTTGGAGGCTTTGTGTGTGTGTGTGTGTGTGTGTGTGTGTGTGTGTGTGTGTGTCTAAATGGGTGGCCTGGGAGTTACGGTTGGCCCTGACTGCCTTTGTCTCACAAAAAGGCAGTGCTTTGGGGGACATATTTCTCTGCCTTTCTTGCAATGCTGTGCATTATGTCGTTCCTCAAGCTAAGAATAGTTAGCCTTCATCTTGATGGCTGTGGAAAGAGCATGGACCAGCACAGCAAATCTTAGTAATACGCAGGCCAAATCCTGCTCTTGGCAGCACAGGCTTCTGTGCAACAATTTAAAAGTTAATGATGCACTAGGGACACTGTGGTGTAGATGAAGTACCATAACAAAGAAGTGCTGGTTGAAAAACCACTCTCAGAGCTCTCTCTGGTCCCTTTATCCCAGCATAGGAGGTAATTTCAAATAAGGTCTCACAGAGATATGCCTTGAGCCTGGCTCTACTGGATATTTTTATTAGTGTCCAGTGGGACTGACTGGAGAATACATTTATGTCATTTTGCAGTGACCTTCTTGCCAGAAAGGACTGAAAGCGCCTGCACTGAGGGCCTGAGTTAAAAGTGATGTGGACCAACAGGGAAAAAGGCCCAGAATGATATTCAGTAATGATGAAGGTGCAATGATATATTTAGGAATGTACAACTACACGAGTGGCAGAAGTACTGCAAAGTGAGACCCGGGGTCACAGCAGGTCATGAGATAAATACAAGTCACAGGTGTGCTACTGCGGCAGCTCTTCTCCCCACCTCCCTGGTATAAGATGAGGATGAATCAGGTTAAGTTTTGTGAAGGAGAACTTCTTCTAGACATGAAGAAAAACGTTACTGTGAAACTTGTGAAGTGCAGCTAGTAGCCAAGGGAGGCCACAGGATGCTTGCTATTGTGGGTTTAAGAATGCATTAGATGAAGACCTGTCAGGGATGGCTGCGTGTGCTTCACGCTGCCCCAGCGCTGGCGGTGGGTGAGGGAGACCTCCCCGGCCCCTGCAGCACTGTGCATGCTCGAGCCTGTGCAACATCAGTCATAAAGTGCCCTGTGGCTTCTCCAGCAAAGTCCTTCCCAGTGCTGGGGCCAGCCGATGATCCGGAGCTGATCCGGGGCGGTGACACTGCTGCTGGGGCACCTGGGGAGGCCACCGGCACCAGCCGCTGCTGCTGGGAGGAGGCCTTGCCACCAGCACCGGGGCTTCCAGGGCACGGGGATGGGCAAGTCAGCACCATTTTGTTGGTCCCTCTTTGCTGTTTCACCGCTAGGCTTGGGGCTGGTCCTGCTGTCATCTGGCAGCAAAGTGGACCTTATCCTTAAATCCTGATTTGAAGGAATACACTTTCACCACATAAATAGTCCCTGAACGTCAGCAGGCAGCAAGATTAAGGCCTGGAAGGACAGGATTTTTGTTCTGCGCAAATTATGGGACAATTGCACAAACTTGCTGAATATCTCCATGTGGAAGAAGAGGTCACAAGAGGGCATTTCAGCCACCATGGGCCCGTAAGGTCCTACGTGGACTTTACAAAAAGAAAAGAGAAAGTGACAGTCTTGTTGCCATACGTTAAGAAGAGACAAAAAAGGACTGACCAGACTTTGAGAAAATAATTTAAGAGGATTGGATTTTGAAGCGCTCATGTACACTTTGAACAACTCCTTCTCTGCTAAAATCCAAGATTATTTCATAAAGTTGCCAAGCAACACAGAGGCCATAGATTGTAAAGTCTATATAATCCAGACACTTGCTTCTTAAAAATGAAAACAGGACCTGAAGGACAGATCAGGAAAATCTTGCTTTTCCGAGCCTCTGCTGGGTTTCTTGTCCTTCTGCTCCTTCCACACACAGGACCCCCTCCCCTGCCCCTGTATTCCTTCCTTGCTTCGTTTTCTGTATTGGGAAGAAGGAAGAAACAATGTGGTTAAAGAGACAACAAAAAACTGTAAAGAGAGGCAGAACTAAGCGTGCTGGCATTGCAGTAAATAAGGAAACACCAGTTAAGTGAGACATTCGCAATGCAGTTTGTGTTTGAGCATTTCCAAATAGATCTTGATAAACGCAGCCCAGCTCTGCACCGTTTACACATCCCCCTTTGCCAAACGGAACAAAGATAGTTGCTGTAACGTTTGCAGGAGAGGAAAAGGGGGAAACAGAGATGGCTTTAATGGTACACTTTTTTTTTTTTTACTATTTTTGGTTCTACTCTCTGAGGGAGCCAGTGAGTGAAAGGCTTTAAAGCAGCTGCCTGGCACTCCTGTATAAATGCTGGGGAAACGCATCATACCGCGCGTGTGTGTGGAGGGGTGGCAGGGACCTGTGCGTAGCTCCCACCGTGCTGCTCCTTCCTTTCTGCTCTGCAGACTAAGCCCGAGGAGCCCCTTCCTCTGCCTTCTGCAGCACGCTCACTGCTTCCCTGCGTCACTGCAAATGCCAAGTAATAATTGGGATACTCTCTTCTCTTTTGAAAATACAGATATTTTAAATATTGTTTTTCATAAACAGTTGGTTGGAGAAGTTGTTAGCCTCAGAAATGCACTTAATCTTTGGACAAATAGACTTTAAATGGTGCACTGTTGTCTAGCAACTATACTATAAACAGCCCTCCATTTGTCTCCTGTGGGTAATCACTGATTTCTCAGGGATTAAAGCTTAAGTAACACTCCAATCTAGGTGCATGCATCAGACCACGGCGTATTACAGCAGATTACTCCTCCTAGTATACAGCTTGCTTAACCATTTAGAATCACAACAGAAAACCGACAGCTGCAATGATAAGAAAATGAGCACTAGCTTGTCAAATAATTAATATTTTGAGTTATGATGTGGAACATTTTACTGGCAGGCTCAAAAGGATTTCTATCATACAGAAGGGTGGGGTGGCAGATAAGCATGAAATTAGAAGATCTCATCTAGGCTGATCCTGAGTTATTTCAGATATATCTTGGTAGCTGCTGCCCAACAGCCTCTGCATGTTCTGTGGCATTTGCTGCCTCATGTCGCAGGTATGAAGTTTTACCTTCCAGTGGTGTGCAGGAGCGTGACACAGTGAGATACTACAACTCACTTGTGGGCACAGAGGCTCAGGACTGATGGAACGAACTCTGTACGTGTTGTGAATACAATTTACTAGATGCATCTGCTTCCATAGATCACCGTCTGCTTAAGAGACTGAAAACATGTGCTATTGCTAAATCACCGCGTTTAACACCTTCCCCAGTGAAGCTCCCCTGCGGCATGTACTGTCTTTGGTTGCTGATAGTCTCAGCGTAGTGCTGGGTAATGGACGAATGGGGTCGCCTGGGGCTGGCCATAAGGAAGGAGTAATTGTTAGGTTGAATTTAGATGAAATAATAATTAAAAAAAATTTACAAAAATCAGAGGCTCTAGATTTAGAATAAATCTCAGCATTTGTGGGATTAGAGTTTCAAATGTTGACCTCCCACGCTGAAAGAAATACGGGTCTGTGGGTGGTTAATGCTACATATCTTATGGAAAACGGGCGTTTAACTGATGGAATTATGTTCAAGACATTTTTCTTAAGATTTACCTTAAGAATTCACATTTTAAAGAGAACAAGTTTGATGTGATCTGAAAAATCAAGCTCATGCTGGGGTTCCCCAGTTCCCCACCCTCCCCTTGCGATCCTACTTTAATGGCTTGCTCGTGACCCACAAGCAGCAGCCAAAATCTCCCCTCGCCCCTGCAACACTGAGGCTCTCCAGGCTTTAAATACGCAGTCAGGAGGCAGTAGAGGCAACACGCTCACTTAGCGTGTCAAAACCTTGCGTGCAGGAATGGGTAAGTTGTTGTGACTGCCCCCCACTTTTTCCAGCCCAGCTGAACCAGAGCGGCTCTTGCAGCTTCTGCGGCAGCGGACCCTTCCGTCTGCAGGCTCAAGTGGAGAAAGCATGGGGAAAACAGGGAGCAGCCGCCCTGAAGGGAAAGATCTTCCAGGGCCGAGCCAGTGTGAGGGTTGCAGTACGCCAGCTTTTGTTTCCAGCTGTGCCAAAAGGCATTTGGGGCTTACGGCCAGTGTTTAAGTTGGCGGAGCAGTGCAAGGGGCACCCCAAATGCTGGGTCGAAACCTACTTAGATGCCGGTGCTTTCCAGGCACTGTGTGAGTGATCTGGGAAAGAATCTGTGGATATAAATGATATCCCAGGGAATGTGGGCTTAATTCAAATGCCCACAGGGTGCTGCCCTCTGAAACACCATCATTTCAGAAACCTTTGTTCGTAGGCGATTGTTGGCAATGGGAAAGGGGTGATCCTACTTCCCTGCCTGTGGGATGTAGGCTTTAAGGTTTTAGGATATAGTGACAGGGAGATTTTGCACTCTGCATCTTTTATTAAGTGTTTAAAAGAAGCACCTGTTGGACCCACTGAGGATACCAGCATCCTCCAGAGCTCGCTCTGCCTTGGAGTGGGAAGAGTTGGCACAACTTTCTTCGGGAGGCACTACACAAACAGTGTGGTCCCACCGGGACTTGTTTGAGTTTTCAGTTCTTGCCTCTGGAGGATCTTCCCGCTGCTGTGTCCTCCAGTCTCAAATCCCAAAGCAGTTTCATAGGTATCCTTGTCTTCTTTCTTCCTACCAATCTCTCCTGAATGGGATGTATCTGATAAAGTTTGTATTTCTTTTACAATTCATCCCATAAAGTTTCGGTGGTATAATTAGGTTATACACTATATGGAGCAACAATTAGAGTCCCTATATGCTCTGTATGTGTATTAAAAGAAACTACAGCATTATCATCTCGCCCTTTCCCTCTCTTTTTTTTTTTTTTTTTAAATTCCCTTCCAAATCAGCTCAAATCCGTCCATTGATTTCAGTAGACTCTGGAACAAACTCAAAGTATGGACAAAGCCTTGGTTCTGTTGAATTGAAAGGCAAAATTCCTGTTGTACTGAATTTTGGACAGTAAGAAATTCACTTTTGGATGAAAGAGAACAAACAATTCAAAGCCCACTGGGACTAATGAAAATTTGTCAATCGCTGTCCGTTAGATTTGCATCAAACAGTGTAAAAGAAAAGAACACATATTTAGGTAAGACAGAGGCAAAACCCCTGCAAATATGGTGTGAAAGCAGTTATGTTTCTAGTACTAGCGGAATTTTCATCACATAATGAAAATTGATGCTTAAAAAATTATTACCTCTGTAAAGGTGGCATTATGGACTGTGTCAACTTTTGAGACGTGGTCATTTTAAAAGCCAACAACCTTGATAATGTCCTTTGGAGATTATTGTTTGTTAATAGTGTACATTAGGAATCAAGCAATCATAGAGAGTGCAATTAAGCGCATAATCACAGATATTTTTGACATGTCTACTTTTAGGCTCCATGGCATTTTTTTTTCGCATATTCCCCCCCCTGCAGCCTAGTGTCTTCAATTAATTTATCATGACCATCTGTGTTGTAATTTTTGCTGCTCAGCTTGCCTTTCTACATCTGTTTTTTGGCTGAATATTTCATGACACTTCGTCATTTTCACTCATAGGGCTAAAAATACGGAACTAATATTTGCTCAGTTAAGTTGCTTGGTTAAGATAATCAGCAATTAAACAGACCACTACACTTCTGCTAAATGACCCTTTATAATGGAGAACAGAAAGGCAAGAAGGAAGCACCAACATTTTAAAAACTGTGTATCAGGTTTTCTGGTTCTGCTTACCAGAGGTAAAACCTTCGGTGGTTCCACCAGCTGCCACAGCACATGCTCTGAATCCCTGGCTTACGGGATGTTTCAGAGAGAAGGGGGTACGTCATGGCTGGAGGGTTATTTGGTTATTGTGCTGCGGATAACCTCCACGAGTATAAGTATTGTTGAAGGCCGTAGCTACCTACACTCACCGCGTCAGGGTTAAGGATGCTCTGAAGTACACAAAGATCCGTGTACATCCGGCCTCTCTCCGCTGACTACAGTATATCATCAGTTAAAGCTGGCTGCACTGGTGGGCAACGCATGCAACAAAGAAGAAAGATTTGTAGGTTTTTACTTCTTAGTGCCATTGAGGTTAGGGGTATAGTGCTGCTAGTACATAACTCATTTCACCTCCCTACAGTGAAGCAAACAATTTGTATTGCTTTCCCAGAGTCCTTTGAAATGTTCATTCAGCCTGGGGGCTCATCCGCAATAAATATTTGGCCATGACACAAATCTTTTATCTGAAGTCACTGCTTCTACCTAATTTTCTCTCCTTAAATTTCTTCCTTTACTCTAGTGAATACTCATTTTAAGCAATCTTTTTCCATTCCTGGCATTGTAGCACCTCGTGATTCTGTTTTCTACGGCTTCAGGATCTCTAGGTTTTAGTAAACCATAGCAACTGTCATCTTCTAAAAGAAGGAAGGAGAGCAAAAAACCAACATCAGAGCCTACTCAGATACAATAACAGGCCTATCACTCGGGAGCTTGTATAAGGTGACAGGAGAAAGGCTGTTCACTTTAGCAAGAGCTATTCTTGCAAGAACATTATGGTATGTTTATCTGAAGACAAAAGTCCTTGATGACGTACAACCCTCTCGTAATAGACTTATCTGACAGGTTTTCCTGAGAAAGACCTGTATACCGTGTTCTTCATCCAGCTGTGCCCTGGAACACAATATCCAAGTATCTATGTCCTTCACTGACCCAGGATACTATTTTCTGAGTTAATTTTTTTTTTTTTTAACCTTCTGGATGGGTCCTCACCTGGTGACATATGTCTCAGGTGAGGTCACACCCTGCAGCAGTTGAGGTATCTGCACCCATGAGCCAGCAATAGCATGTGGAGGGAGAAAGGGGAAGCTTCACAGTGAGGGGGGAGAGAAAGAGACATTTGCTAGAAGAGATACAGTACCATTGCCAGTTTTTCTCAAATGAGCCTCAGCTATGAAAAGGCTGGGGACTGCTGCTGAAGATTGAATGAACTTTCTCTTTTTTGCTCATAGTGCACTTGTGTGTGGGTGGGCTGACTGGATTTGAAGTAAACAGCAGGAAGAAGATCTTCCCAGTGAATGAAAAACTGCTTTGCTGAGGGAAAACAAGTGCTACAAAAATATGACAAATAGTTCTGTCAGCGGCACTTTTCTAAGCAAGGTTTTAAGCCTATGAAACAGGCAATGTTCCCTCTGTGAGCCCTGTTACATTCATCGACACACTTCAACAACTTAGCCAAAAACCAGCAGGCCCAGTATAACCCTACCACATTATACTTGGTTTTTGACAGTGATTAAGTGAGATTATTTGCTTGTGGCTGGACCCATGCAGAAGAGAGCGGCAGCGTGATTGCTACCGATTGAAGAAGTCCACCTTTAGTGCCGGCGTCGGAGGTCTGTGACTGACGCTGAAAAACAAAGGCTCTGCAGCGAGCAGTCACAGGGGCTGCAGCAGGGCTGTTAGCAATGTGCTCAGGTGAGTCAGGGCAGCCTCTGGTAAATCATAAAAAACCAGCAGTCCCAAAGGGACAGCGCTACAAACGAAAATATGGTGAAACTTGATTGTCATGGCATGTCCTGGAAAATGTACTGCCGAGTGAAGCTTTACTCCATCTGTGTTACTGGAGTGCTGCTACTAAGCAACTGATGATTTGACTGCTGACTGATCAGGTAAGTCGTATCAGCGCAGTAGTATAAGAGCCCTTGGTTTCAACTGCTAAATAAGGTATAGGGGAGATGAATGATTCTTCCATTGTGAGGCTTATATATCAGCAAATAAATGCTCCTGAAGATACTTCCCAGTCATCAGTGTCTCTGACTCATGGCAGGAATTGCCCAGGAATTCACTGCATTGAAAATATAACAACTCATTTACCTAGTACCTAAGTATTTTCAGGATGGGGTCTGTTCTGCATTAGAGTCAATGACTTTTGAAATGGTCTTTAGCCATGTAAGACGACTTTTAATTAAAACTCAACAATCCCGTGCTGAGCAGAGCATACCCGTGATGTTATAAACCTCTGCAAACTGGGCAGTATGCTGGGCTGGAGCTGAAGCTCAGGACAGACACATAATCCTCCACAAATAATTAGAGCAGAAAATGCTTCTAATCTCTTTGTTAGTCTGGTTATGTTATTTGATCTAATAATAAACTAGACCTTAAAAAAAACCCTCCTCATACATTTTACTTTAGACTGCCATGGACATCTTTTAACCTGTAATTGTTTAGCTAGCCTGTTTTGAAATTTAGCTTCCTCCTCTCTGTTTTGATTTATGCGTGTACTGTACAGACGTACATGGGCAAAAACGCCACCGTCCTCTGGCTGTCTGCGTACTGCATCACTACCAACATGTCAGAATGTGGGCCCTAATCGGTGAAAGCTTTTCAGCAGGGACTCGCTGGACTTGACACACACACACACACACACACACTTAGGTTTCACACGTGCTTGAGCGCTGTCACCAGTCTGGCCGTAGCTCTGCGACCCTTTGGCACAGCTTGACTCCCCTTGGACGGGGTGGGGGTTTGGCCAGCGACACCGGGGGTGTCTCTGTGCATTTTGGCACTGCGGGAAAAGGCAGGGCGAGGAGCCGTCAAGGGCACGAGGCTGGGAAGGCGAGCGCGGCCCCCTCCCCTGACACGGGGTGCTCCGTGAGGTGTGGGGCCTGCTCCCTCACCGCCCACAGCCCCGTGCAGTTGCCGGTCTCTCAGGCGGTCTGCTGGCCAGTTTTCACTCCTTTTCATCTCACTCACCTCTTACCAAATACAACCACTGCTCAGGATTTCCAAAATCCACACATCTCTCGCAGCTCCCGGGGCTGCTTGTAACGGGCTTACTTCTCAGATGAAGTGCTACCCTCTGAGCTGTCCTTCACCTTCCCAACCGCGCAGCCCTCCCTCCTCGTCCTCTTTGCCTCCTCCACGCCCTTCCAGCTCCCATGCCAACCCCTCATCCTCCTGCGTCCCTCCAAACCCGGTGAAATCTGTGTGGCTTCTGTTACTGAATCTCCTTGGACAGCTGTAGCTATTACTGAAGGCCCTGGCGAGAAACAAAATAAATAGATCCGTTTATTTACCCGTTATTTATCAGGGCAAATTTAATCTGTAGAGGTAAATCCCTGCGGAGGGGCCGACGCCGTCCCAGGGCCGGGGCCGGGGCCGAGGGGACGCCCCGGCGGAGCGCACCGCCTCCGGCCAAATCGGTTTAGCGTAGTCGCTATGGCAACAGCGGCTGCCGGCGGGGGAGCGACGGGCGCGCCTCCGCCCGACTGAAACCGGCGGCAGCGGCGGCTCCGCTCAACTTCGGCGAAGGGGCGGTGTTGGGGCGGCGCTGCCCCGGAGCGGCGTGGCCGCTCGCCTCAGCGTCGGCGGCGGGACGGGAGCGAGCGGCCGCGGTAAGGAGGAGGGAACGCTGCCGGCGGCGGGCGGGGTGCTGTGGCCGTGGTGGTGCCCGGCGGGACGGAGGTGGTGCCAAGCGGAGGGGACCGCTGTGTTTCCCGGCCCTTTCCGCGAAGTGTCCGGGGTTGGGCTGCTCTCCGGGCAGTTTCTGCCTTTGCCGCCGGTGTGGTTATCGCTGCCCGGCCCGAGAGGCTCCTGTTGAGGGAGCGGCGGCCGNCGTGAGGCGCTGAGCTGGGGTGGGCGACGGCTGGGAGCTGGAGGTGCGGGGCGAAGGGAGTAACGGAGCGACCCTGCCTTAACGGCTTTAGAAAGTCCCAATTCCGTGAACGGCGTTCGTTTCTTCAAAGTGTCGGCTCCGCTGCAGATTAGAAAACCCCACAAAGTTCTCAGGTTTTGGAGGGATTTTTAAACAGGTACTGAAGTCTGCCTCAGCCGAGAGGCGTCAGCTTCTTGACACTAGCTGTGTCTTCCAGAGGTACTGGACCGAGCCCTAATAGCCTAAAAGCACTGCTGTAAGCCCAGCTGTTATCCCTCGTCACCAGAGCTAATCCATACCCCAGTGTGGGTTTAAGCTTGCTGTGCCGGTTTAGAGGGCTTGACTTCAAGCCACGTCCTCTCCCTGGTACCCTCTTTGCTCACCCTGGGTCCGTCTGTCCGCACAAGCCGCGGGAGCGCAGGTGCCAAAGGTGAGGCGGGATGGGTGGCAGGGAAGGGGGCCGGGGTGCTCTGACAGCTCTCCCAGGCTAGGCACGGACACAGCACCGCGGGGCGGCCTGCGTGGGTTAGCGCTGGGCAACTGGTTACGTAAAGAACAGGCAGTCGAGGAGGAAAGCGTGGTTTATGCTGCCTTGTACTTATGCCACTCCTGTTTAAGATGTCTCAGATTAGACACCTGCCCTGCTAAGTGTCTTCCGTGTGGAAGTCTGACGTGTAGTAAACCCGGCGTCGTACCGCTAAGGTCAGTCAGATAGCTTTGGAGTTATGGCTGCATGACCGAGGATAGACTACAGTGCACATCTCTTAATGCGAGCACATTAATTAAAATCTGTCTCAAGACAGAGCTCTTCACTGCTTATATGGCTGCTGTCTGTGGAGGGGCCGTAGGTGGGTCATGCCTTCCTATTGCAGGAAGAAAAGCATGAGCTTTCCCCTTCTCTGCTGGTTGCTCCCTACGCTGTATGTGACCTCTACAAAGAGAGGCTTAAGTTTTCAAATTGTAAAATTGCATTCTTCTTCTGGGTGCTAATTTTAAAGCAAAAGATGTGTGAGTTGTGTGTATTTTTAAGTAATTCCTGTTACAAGGACCAAACTTTAACACTAATCTTAATAGGGGAAACTCCAGTACAGAGAAAACTCCCACATAGGTTAATATTTTTGCAGTGAATTGAGACAGAGTAAGACTTGGCGATTTCTGGTAAATATTCTTTCTGATAGATACTGTAACCAAGGTTCAGTACTGAATACAAATGTACAGGTGTTGGTTAAAAATGTATTCTCACCTTATGATGCAATGAGTTACTCCTGCTTTCACAGTGGAATCAGTCCTCGGTCTGGATGGAGAATGCACATCTCACCCACCCATTTTCACAGCACTTAGTCTGGTCTATGCCACAACATATGAATAAGAAAATGATCTTCAGTAGACCTAACAACAGGTGAAATAAGCTTTTGGGTCTGAGTTTCAAGCTCTTATTTTCTATAATTCTATAGATATAAGTAACTGCCATGAATGAGAGTATTAGAAACTCCAGTTTGTGACATTACTGCATCCTTGATAACATTGTGTAGTTACAATGACAGCAGAATAGGGAAAGATGAGCTGGGGATCTCTCCAAGTTTTAATTTTGAAAACCTTCTGTGTTGGAGCCTTCCATCAGATGCTATTACTGCTTTATTGCAGCAATACTTGTTTTGTGGTTTGAGTAGTTTTAATAACAGGAAAGCTATATGTCTGTGTTACCTTCCAAACTCTCATTTACATGGCTGAATGAATAGTGAGAAATACTTTACGTCCCTCTGTCCTGACTGGAAACCTGACTTTGTAGTCTGCAGACATCAAAGTAAGGTATAGCATTGAAGGTGTGTTTGATCCACCACAGCAAGATAGCTGTATCAGAGCAAAATACAGGAGTTTTAATAGCAAGTTAGGCAAATCAGTGTGTTTGAACTTCCTGGCTTCAGTAGGTTTAGGTAACAGTCCAGTATAAGTTGTATATGATAGAGTGGGTTTATGGCTGCTATTAGAAAATATTGTTTAAAGCAGGAGTGGGAATCTGGCATGAAAATAGTCCTGTTTCTCAGCAGATGGAACTCATTTGCTCTGATAAGTAGACAAACTGTAAAATGCTACTCTGCTTCATAAGCAGATTTGAGTAACACCCCCCCGCTTTTGCTTCTGCAGATAACACAAAGATTATCTTCTGTAGAGAGTCCCAGCCATTAGTAGAGCTCTAGGCTATTGGGCCCTTCCTTCACTTTTTCTTTAAGATCTGTAGACTGGATCTTCATCTGGAGTTAATCAACACAGCTCTGCTATTTCAGTGAGGCAAATCTGGTTTATATTAGTGCAGCTCTATTGCAGCTCATGAAGCTGCACCGGTTAGATCAGCTACCTTTTCTCCTTATGTTTTGGCTAGTGATTGAAAAATACCTTTCTCATTCATACCTGAGCTTGGAGCTCAGTTCATGCTGAATTCTTGTTTCTTTATCCCTCTCGCAATTGAAGTGCAGATGTAAAATGCATCAGATAGACTTGTTTTCTAAAAGGTTGAAGCTCTAAGAATGTATTACAAACTGCACAAATGTTGGGGAGGTGAAAGCAGTATTTTTTTATGTGTTATCAATTTTAAAGAGTTTAATTAAAAAAAAATCTTTTGAGGGCTGCTACCTGTAGAAAATGTGACATACCCAGGTATACCATAACCTGTGGCATTTTCAGAAGGCCACTCAAGCTTTCCTTTGGTAGAAATGGTACCGCTTGTGTTTCTCTTGTCTTGCAGCCCCGTGTGCTACGCTCTGACTGTCCTCCTGTTATGCTGCCTAGTGGCAATTTTTCCACTCCTGCACATTCACAAACGGCTTAAGTGACTTGTAACTCTCTGTGGCAATTACGCCAGACAAAGAGCCGGCCCATTTCTATAATACTGAGAATGCAAAATCTGCTGGAGAAAAACTAATACCGAAATTAGACTGTATGCCAAACGGCAGCATGGTTGTCGTGTTTTTGAGAGCACTTGTCGTTCGGAAGCGGACCTGGGCAGCGGCAGGAGCTGTCAGGCTGCAGCAGGCTGGTTGGACCGCGAGCACTGCCCTGCTAGGGGCAGACAGGCGCTACCGGGCACGCAAGGGTAGCACGCATGGCTAGCTCGTGCTTAGGCACTGCTGGAGGCTCCCGGTGCTCTCCTTAATGGAGGAGCAGCCATGAAGACTTGGCAATAAATAATGTTTCATTTGAAGTGTTGTCTTGATCTCCTATGCTTCTGTTATTCAAAACTCCTTGCTACTTGTAACAGGGTCATGTCCCTGGATACATTTTAACCACTGCAACTTTTTTTTCTTTTTTTTTCTTTTTTTTTTGGAGGGGGAGGATGCCAGAAATAGCTTTTGTCCATCACAGCAAGAGAATTGGTATGCTCAAAGGAAAACACGGGTTCTCTGCTGTGGTCTATAAGCAGAGCCCTGAGTGTCCCCAGGAGTTCTCTCTCTTCTGCAGGTCAGAATGAGGAATACTGCTGTATTAATATAATGGTATTTGCATTGCTTTTAAGTTTCTTGATTGAAAAGCTCTACCCACTGCTTTTTTCAGCATTAATTTTCTTGTAGCAACTTTGGGAAATAGATATGGCTTCTCAGGCTGAGGTTCTAATAATTTCCACTGAGATTACAATTGCATGGCAAGTAGCTGTAAACACCATAGCCTTCCGTGTCACTAAGCAAGAAGAGAGATTCCAGGCAGATAAGAAGTAGGGTTCTTCGGGCCCTGGTGAGAAAAAAGTCTCTGTATGGAGAGGATAATGGTAAGTAACTCTGCAGAAAAGTGGTGGAGAACAGGGATTCTTTTCAAAGCTATGATGGACTATATAAATTAAATTAGGAAGGTGTTGGCAGCAGTTTCTTAATTAGGACTTGCTAAGATTCTTTGTTTGGAACAAAATTAAAATATCTTTATCACAGGAGAAACAGAATTTGGGTTCATCTATGATGCTGTTCCTACTTAATGCTACTTCATGCAGGTATAGCTAGCAGCATAGCCACGACCGCAAATTCTGCCTGAGAAGCTGGTTAAATGTTGCATCAGTTAGCACAGACTGCTGAGATGGGTGTAGCCAAACCAGCTTTAATCTACCTATGAGTGGCAGTCCAGGGAGATACTAGATACCCTTTGCTATCCAAAGGACACTGAACTTTTCTAGATAATGTAATCCAAACTTAAATTAATTTTTTTTTTAATTTTCTTCTTTAGTTAATATGCTCTGCAGTTTCACATCATCTGTTTTCCCCATGACTGCATGTCTTTTTAAAAAGTACAACTATGAGTACAATTTGAGGATGGAGTTTGTCCCACTTCTTTTAGAAATAACTTTCCTTGTTTGTTACCCTCTGATCTGGCACGTGTGGAGAAAATGTTGGGTGGGTATCTTGCATGAACAAATTCTATCTTTCTGCTCTCTGACTGTAGTAGTAAGGAACTACCACCCACAAGAAGGGAAGGCAGGCATTTCCCAGCTCCTCAGTCCAGTTTGTCAGTAAGCTTTGCCTGGATGACAGTGGATTTCCTGGTACTCTATCTATGGCCAGCTGAGTGACAACATTTCCATTGACATCACCGGACTTTCGATTAGGGTCTTACTCATCCAGCCCCCTAAGACTTTTCTCCTGCTGCTCTGACACAACTACCGTACCCCTAGGGCTACTGAGAGTCACTAAGGATTGTCAGTAGTGCTCCTGAATTGACAGACTGTGAAGGCAAAGGCAAACCACAGGAGACTTGTCAAACTGAGGACATACCTTTATAGAGGGTTCAGCTGTATTCTTGGGGGGTTTTTTATTTGTTGGGGGTTTTTTGTTTGGTGGTTTTTTTGGTTGTTTTCTTTTTTTCACAAATGCACATTTCCCACCTTCTGCCTACTCCTTTCCTGTCCTGGAGCATTTTGGAAGCTGGGAACCAGGAAAAGGGTCAATGGAAAGGGAATTTTTTTATTCTCAGAAGTTCATCTTCTGCAAAGCAAACAGGTCCTGCTGATTGACTTATGGTTTACCAGAAAGCAGCCTTGCTGTAGCAAGCAAGTGGTGATCTAGCTTGCAAGAGCCTGAAGGAGACTATGTCTGTCAGGTTATACAGTCTCCAGTTGGCCAAAGAACAGCCAGGGAGCAAGCTATGGAAACACATTTCCTTTGTTGGTAAAAGAGCTAGGAAAGGCTGAAATCCTGTTTTAGGAAGGTGAAAAATCAAATAATGCATGTGGACTTTAATACTTCTGATGATTCTTTGGTGCATTCTCTGGAGCAAGAAGAGGAAATCACAGATGAGATGAAATTGTACAGAACATGCCGTGAGGAAAGAATGGAGAAAGCTGTAAAGTACGTGAGAAGGAGAAAAATGCAGGAATTGCTGACAATATGGAGAACAAAAGTAAGATTGGGAGAGAGGTGAAAAACTCCTTTAGAACTAAAGCTAACAGGAGACGTTTACATGAAAAAGTCTCAGTAACAATCAATAAAAATTGAAGAAACCCCTCAGCAGCTGTGTGTGAGAGAGAAAGCAAGGTATTCCAGATTTTAACTTTGCTAAGGTATGCTTAAAACCTTGTGAGGTGGTTGGTGAGACTTGCAGTCAACAATGTGAGGGGAAAGTTTGTCTTCTAGACAAAGGTCTAGGGTCAATGAGGCAAATGTCTTGAAACCCAGAACTGTTTCCAAAGTGGAACTTATGTAAGCCATTCTGAAATTTTTGCTTGAGTAACACCAGAGTAGCTCATCAACTGGATTAATGTCAGCTCCCAGGATAGCCTCTGACAGGGAACCAGAAAGTAGACTAATTGTACAATATAAAGATCTGTATTCAGATCTTTTCCTCTTTCTTTCTTTTAATAATTTTAATATGAATGCTTGCAAAGTCTAAATTTGTCCTTTTCCCCAATAAGAAGGTCAAACTGAAACTTTTGCCTTCCTTTAGTTGCCCATGTCTTGCTGACAGTTCTTTGAATCTTTCCTAATAGGACAGCCATTTTGAGTCATTTAATGATTAGCCTGCATGTGAACTTTAAATTAAAACCAGCAGCAACAATTAATGGAGCCCACAGTATCTTCTGCAGGCTGCAAAGACCAGTAGTGGGAAGAGTGGTGGCTTGTCAAGCCTGCTAAATAGAGATGGCCAGTTTCCAGCTCTCAAAAGCAGGAGATGATGGATGAGAGATGGGGGAAGGAAACAATCTCGTACAAACAAGACTCCCTTAGGAACAGCCAGCACAAGCTGCCAGTGTGCATGAAATGCTTGGATACGATTTGCCTTCATTTGAGAACAGGCCATTTAAACTGCAGATGAGGTGCCTTCCATACTTTATAATCTTCTCATGTGGAAGTGGATTTTTCAAGTAACTTAAGGAAGAAAAATGGAAGTCCTGTTCAGAGTCAGTGGTATCTATGTTCCCATGTCAAAAGCAAATTTGCCTGTTACCAGTGTTTTATGAAAGCTCCGGGATAGTGCAAAGCCTGGTTTCAGCAGGCCTTGCTCAGACAAGGCATCCAAAATATTTTTCTGATTGTCCTCTGCAATATTAGTTCTAGGCAAAACGGTTCTCCTCATGCAGAACTATTTGCTTTGAGGGAGACCTGTGAGATAAAAACATAAAGGCAGTAAGAACAGCCCAGGACTATGTAAAAGCCAGGGCAGGTCAAATGAGAGCCCAGGTCTCCTCGCCACCTTTCCCTGTTCTGACCACCACATTCCCTTCTTGCTCCTCTGGTGAGCTAGGAATAGCTGGAAGGATGGACATTCCTCAGCTTCACAGTTATACTGCTTTATACCGATTTACCCTAATGCCACTGAAGTCAGCAGAGTTAAACCAGTGTGAGACCAGGTCATAGCCAGAATAAAAGCCAAGTAAGCTAACCCTTTGCTGGTACAATACAGAAGGGCATGCTCACCTTCATCAGGTAAAGGCACAAATGGAGATAATAATGATACCTTAATTGGTCAGATACCTGTAACATCTTGTGAAAAATTGCTATTGTCCCTCAAGCTGAAAAAAACCAGACTTTTAAATCTGTTACAACAGTCTGTGGTCTGTTTGCTACTCACTTTAGCTAGCAGAATGTTCACCTATGTGATACGTAAGGGGTGATAAGACCAAGGAAAAGGTCTTAAGTTTTAAGGATCTTCATCTATAATAATGTGTAATGGTGAGTGGAGGCCACCATGTAGCAAGATCCAGGTACGTGTGAGGTTGGTGGAATTACGGAGTTGAAGCTCTCAGCACATCAATTCCAGCCTGAATTCATTCAAATGTCTTGGCCAAGTAAGTCAGCAGCAGGCAGCCAGAGTGCTGTGTGGTGATTTGAGAGCTATTAGCTGGAGTCACCCTGGCGATGAAAGCAAATGAAAGGACCTGCTGCCTCTCCTCCTCCAGAGCACAGAAATGAGATAGGAACAGGATTACTTCCAGCAGCTGCTGACTATGGCTGCTATCATAAGGATAATCACAACTGGTACTCCAGGGCAAAAACAGTCACTACAGGGATCCCTCATGTATAGGCACTGGGAACTAGCAAAGGTGTTAATGTTTGTATGGTCTCAGAAGAGTACCTGTGGCCTTACACACCCAGGTAGCTGTGGAAGTATTCAGTCCTTTTATATCTTCCTTCTGAAGAAACTGGTATCACTTACTGGGAGAGGTAGGATATAGGACTAGAGAAACTAGTTCTTTGATGCAGTTTGGCAAACTTCCTGATTCTAGAAAAGCCTAAGCATTAAACCCTGAAATTGTTTTAAATGTGGGGCACTGTACAGACTCTCCAGGTTTTTGGAGCATTTTCCTTTAATGGTGTGACATATCGACATGATATGAACATTTTTGAAAGAGAACAAGGCTACATTACTGCAAGTGATAAAGGCACGAAAGCAACTGATGCACCCTTCTCACCTCTTGCAGACCGTGACGGTTTTCCATGCAGAATCCTATGGACCATTGCTCTTCTGGGGAGCTCATGGCTCTTGGCTCTAGTGGGAGCACTAGTTATGAGCTTCTGGTGATTTGCTCAGACACTAGAGACTTTAGGCCTCAATATGGCAGCTTAAATCAAAAGCACGTTTTTCTCCCTTTTATGCTTGTCTTCATGTCTGTGTCTCAGTAGTGAAGATTTGTTCAGGCCCTGCAGATTCAGGCTCTTTAATCCATTATCCTCATGTTAACTTTTGATGCCATGTCCTGATTGGGCTACTGCCAGGAGTAGCCTTTTGGTAATCCCAGCTGCAAGCGTTATTTGTGCCACCCCTTCTCCCTGGGGGGTAATGGAAGGGAGCAACAAGGCACGTAAGTGTGCTGTGTGAAGAAACAGATGGTGTTTTGCTCCTGTTCAGGTCCCTAGTGCCTGCTTTGGACTCCATTGTGTTTATTAACTATTGTATTTGTATTTAACTTTGTTCCATGCATTGTCCTCTTGAAGTGAAGGGATTGGCTCAGTGGGGAGTTTATTCCATCTTTTGCTGAGCTGATTGGTGTGGTTTGTTCTGCCTTCTATGTGTCGGGTAACTCCCCTACAGCAGAAACCTCTCACGTAGAAGTAGTAACAGTTTAAACCTTGGTATGCTGCTACTTCCCTCTCAGCTCAGCCTCAGTTCCCTTGGTGCTGGTGGTAGCACCTAAGGTGTACTCTTCCCACATAGCTGATAGTTGGACTTCAGCTTGTAGATGGTGTAGCCTCCCCTCCTGCATGCAACAACACATTTGCTAAATAATGGTTAAAGTTCTGCCTGGCCTTGTAGTTAATGCAGCTGTTGCTCCTGCCAGTATGACCTAAGTACGTGTGAGCTCTACCACCTGTGTTACAGCAGCAGCAAACCTACCCAGGTGTATTGGGTTTGCATGGCCAAGTTTTGGTAGCAGGGGGGCTACAGGGGCAGCTTTTGTAGGAAGCTGCTAGAAGCTTCCCCTATATCTGTCAGAGCCAATGCCAGCCGGCTCCAAGATGGACCCACTGCTGGCCAAGGCTGAGCCCATCAGTGATGGTGGTAGTACCTCTGGGATAACAGATTTAAGAAGAGAGGGGGGGCGGGGAAAGGAGCAATTTGCAGCCAGAGAGAGGAGTGAGAATATATGAAAGGTACAATTCTGCAGACACCAAGGTCAGTGAAGAAGGAAGGGGAGAAAGTGCTCTGGGTGCCAGAGCAGAGATTCCCCTGCAGTCCCTGGAGAAGACCATGGTGAGGCAGGCTGTTCCCCTGCAGGTTGATGGTGGAGAGGATATCAACCTGCAGCCCATGGCTGACTGTATGCTAGAGCAGGTGGATACACCTGAAGGAGGCTGGGACCCCATGGGAAGCTCATGCTGGAGCAGGCTTGTGGCAGGACCTGTGGAGAGAGGAGCCCATGCTGGAGCAGGTTTGCTGGCAGATCTTGTGACCCCATGGGTGACCCATGCTGGAGCGGTCTGGTCCTGAAGGACTGCACCTTGTGGAAGGGACCCATGCTGGAGCAGTTTGTGAAGGACTGTAGTCTGTGGGAAGGACTCATGTGGAGAAGTTGGTGGAGGACTGTCTCCCGTGGGAGGGACCCCATGCTGGAGCAGGGGAAGAGTGCGAGGTGTGAGACAATGTGTGATGAACTGACTGCGACTCTCATCCCCCATCCCCCTGTGCTGCTGGTGGGGAGGAGGTAGAGAAATCAGGAGTGAAGTTGAGCCCAGAAGAAGGGAGGGGGGGGCAGAAGGTGTTTTAAGATTTGGTTTTATTATTATCTTACTCTGATTTTGATTGGTAATAAACTAAACTAGTTTCCCCAAGTTGAGTCTGTTTTCCATGTGACAGTAATTGATGAGCGATCTCCCTGTCCTTATCTTGACCTGTGAACCTTTTGTTATATTTTCTCCCCCGTGTTCAGCTGAGGAGGCAAGTGACAGAGCGGCTTTGGTGGGCACCTGGCCTCCAGCCAGGGTCAGCCCACCGCACCAGGTCACCTATCCTGTTCTCCTCCCTGAGGATCTCCTGCTGGCTGGAATGTGGCTACCAGCAATTGACTCCATGTGCTGAGGTTTTGCATGTAGGGTTGCTGCAAAGTGTGCCCTCCCATGAGGGTTCAGACAGGTGAGCCCTAGCCCCAGCTCTCTTGTGTGGGCAGGAGAATGCTTCCCCAGCCTAACCTGGAGGGAACAAGGTATCCTTATAACTTGACTTCAGACGTAAGACCTGTGACAGTCATTTTAATTACGTGGTGACTGGAAGTTCAAGGGGAACTGTGCCTCTTCACGCTTTGTCTCGCCCTCTGCACAAGTTGGCTGCTATGGGTGAGATTTCTCAAGGTGTTCAGCACCAGTTAGTTCTTAGTGGCAGATACAGTAGCACTTTTAGGTGCTACTCGAGGGGTGTGCGGGGGAGAATGTTTTCAGCAAGGTGTGTTGATGATGGCGCTGTTCTTTTTTTCTCCCACCTTCCCCCCCTCCCTCCCTCCCTGCCCTCAACCCACTTCCAATGAAGGCACACAGAGCACTATGTCACTGGCATCCTGGTTCAGGTGGAATGAGCCCCCAAACCGCGTTTCCCAGAGGAACCCCACAGAAATGGTGGTTGAGACGCTAATGATGGAGCTGAGCTGGCAGACCAAGCAGGCAGAGAAGCAGCAGCGAGAGCGGGAGAATGAGTATCGCAAGATCAAGACTGGGGTGGACTACGGCTGGCTGGTCAGCTATCCAAAGCAGAGCTATGATATCAGCCCAGGAGAACGGCTGCAGCTGGAAGATATGTGTACCAAAATACATCCTTCCTACTGTGGGCCTGTCATACTCAGGTACAGTAAAAGATCTTGATAGTATAGACCTTTCCTTTCCCCCCCTCTATGATATGTGAGGAAGGAATGAGAGTTGTTAGGACCAACAGAACCAGAACTCGGCATCCTGTATCATAAGTCATGTTGGGACAGTATCTTTGTGGAAGCAGGGAAATCTAATGTTTTGTGTCAGTTTAACATGGTATCCTTTCCTCCAAAATGTTACTAAATGCCCTTTCCCTCTGAGACTGGCTGGAGTATTTATGCTCCTGAGCAGCCAGAGCAGCTTTGTCTTGCCTGATGAACAGTCACCATGTCAGTATTGTGATGGCTTTTGCTTCAGTCTTTAGAATTTCAGTATAATTGAGGCCTAAGGGGACCTCTGGAGGTCTGTGCTTCAATCTCCTACTTGGAGTACAGCCAACTTCAAAGTTCGATTAGCTTGCTCAGGGCCTTGTGCTGTCCATTGTTGAATAACTCAGAGGGTGAAAACTGCACAACCTCTGAACAACCTGCTTTGGTGTTTATCCATTCTTATTGGAGCCTTCCTTCCTTGATTTAAGCTGCTCAGCAGGTCTATTGAGGCATTTGTCCCCAGTACCCACTTGCCAAAAGGTGCTATTGTGTTTTTCAGCCTGTGAGCCAGGTATTCCCAGAGAAAGGAGGGATTGCATGCTTCTCCTTCCCCTACCTGCCCTCCACACACTCGACATGGAGTAGGATGCAGGTGGGGCATGTAGCTGGCTTGAACAGCTAGGTAGTGTTTCTGCCTTCTGCAGTGCAGATGTTGACGCAGCCTCTTGGACTTGCTGTTGAGCTTTTCAAGTGTTAAGACGTAGGATTGCTGCTTGCCAGCTGAGTAACCTGTAAGAATGCCTTCAAAAATAGATCTAAGCCTGCAAACAGGAAGGAAGGGAGGTGACTCTTCCTTTGGGGGGGCTCTCCTAAGTTAAATCCTCTTGCTTAGCACAGTGCAGGTGAGTGTGACCAGTGACTCTGAAGTCTACCTTAGCCAAAGCAAAGTTGTGAAATGGGCTTTTTATAATCCACTTCCCTTCTTTCAACATGTTTTTCAGCTGGGATCAGTAAGAAGACAGTCCTGGCAGGCCATATACAATGGGGTGCTCAGCACCCTGCAGTCTCTCACTGCAAATGCTGGCACCTGTTTTCCCTTGAACAAATGAATCTACATAAGAGGGCTGGAAATAGCTGGTCTTACAGTGGGGGGTGGCCAGGAAAGGATGCCAAAGCTACTTCTCTAGTTGCCATCTTGCCTGAGGCTGAACCTTGGAAGCAAGCTGGCGCAGGGCTTTGGCTTTTGCAAAGGTTGCCATGGTGGCAGAATCAGAGATTTGGGATCATTTGATGGTCAAGTTCTAGTGAAAGTTTGCTGGGAACAGCACCTGCCTTTATAACTCTGAGTTATGCTGTAAACAAGTCTCTACAAACCCCTTGGGGTTCAGAGTTATTTTCACCGTCCCCAGGGCTGCTGAACAAGGCCTGTCTGGCAAACAGGTTATTTCCATGAGAGCAGGTTTCAGTCGCTGGAGGTAGGAGGGGCCCCAAGGTTCATCATCTCCTTCAGACAAGAGTATTAAGCTGCGCCATATGCAACTTGCTGCTGCTCTGCTTTTTTTTTTTTTTTTTCTTTTAAACTGAGATTACAAAATATGCATGATTTCAGTGCAACTTGTAGTTGTTCGCTGTTGTTCAGGATTCAGCATATTGTTGACAGTAGATAAACATACTCGGCAACATTGGTGGACTCTATGTGGGCATAACTGAAAACGGGTAAAACCATCCTCTTAAAAATCCTCTTATAAATTGCTATTATAGACTACAATAAATTGTATTAGAGTAAGGTATGAGAACTGGCATGGTTTTGTTTGTTCCATACTATGCAGTTTGCATGGTTAGCAGAGCCACATTAAAAATTGAGACTTGCATAACCTTTGTTGGTTCAATTCTGTGACTGAGAAGGGAATGTCATAGCCATGAAAATGACAGAATTGGATTGGGTCAAAGGTCTGTATGTGAGACAGTGGCCAGTAGCATCAGTGTAAGGAAAAGAGACAAGAAAAATGCAAGCAAATACAACAGTATGGGCAATTACAGTATCTTGTATATAGCCTCCATCTTACAGTGCCTTGTTACTTGGAGACTTTGAGAGCCAGAAGTGATCCTTCTGTCCATAATTGCTCTACAAGGGTTTTTCTTTCAGTAGGTTGTGGCGTTTTGCTTTTCTTTTTTGAATTCATGTAAATTTTTAGCATTTGTGGCACCCCCTGGCAGACTTCCACATCTGAACTGCATCTCTGCTGTAGAAAACTGTATTTTGCTTGTCTCCAACTAACGTGTAGTAGTTTTATTCAATAATCCCTTCTTGTGTTGGAAATGTGAACAGTTGACCCCTCTTCTACCTTCTAACCGAGAGCCCTGTGGTTCAGAAATCTTCATCGCTGACGTGGAAACAATGGAAAAGAATGGGGCTTGCCATACTAGGACCTGCAAATGTACAGGAGAAATAAGGACAATGCAATCTAGCTAAAAGACAGCCAAAATGGTATAACTTTTCCTCTCACAAAGTAGGATAACATGGAAACTTCCCCAAAATTGCCCAAGATGAGTATAATAGGAATTCAACTGAAATCTTCACGTTTCCAGTGAAGTACTTCAATCACATTGCACTCCTCATGTTTCCTCTTGAATACCCTGTGAATTTCTAATATGCAGTAACTTTTAGAAAAAACTTCCACCAAAAAACCCCCTACGATCTTGTGTGTGGAAATTCAAATGCAGAGCATGTACCTTACCGAAGCCCTTGGTTCTGTCTGAAATATTAAGGTTGTTCCTTCCCCTTCCATCTTAGACATCTGAAAAGCTGAAGTCCTTTTTGATGTACTCGGCAAGCACGTAATGCTTAAATAACGCAAGTAGCGTGCATCATGCAAGCCTGCAGAGTCTGTTTTGTTTGTGTCATGCAAGGTCTCCTTCTTTGTGAGATTTTAAGCTCAGAGTCAAAGCCAGAACAAAACATTTTTGTAAGAGTTGTCAGAGATGTCACTTTAGTCTCCAAAGGTCTAAATGATTGTCCAAGTTGTCCTTTTTTTGTGGCTACAGTCACATCTATTGAGAGGCAGAGCTTCTATAGATTTCTTAGCTCTAGGTTACTGAGCTGGACACTGCTGACTACATTTAAAACTAAATCCTGGAGCCAGCTGAAGGAAATGACAGTGATTTTGGTGAGGCCCTTAGTACCAAATTGCCACAGTTAAACTGAACGAGTAGATTAGTCCCTTGCCAATATGGAATGCTAGATTTTTGCCATCCTTACTCAGAGCTTTAGCTCTAATCAGAGCTAGGTATAGTCTGTTTAATTTTTTTCTGTTTCAGCAAAAGTGAAACAGCGGGTGTCTGTCCTTCTCTGCCCAGAGAGAAACAAACAAAAAACGCTAATATGGAAATGTAAACCTGCATTTTGGTGATCTGAGATGTTATTAATAGCACAGGCTAAGGACTGTAATTTTCTAAGGATTGTGTATAGCTGAAGTGGACGTCCTAGTGTAGCTTGAATGTAAGACAAATTACTAAAATCAGAAATGATTTACAATTATGAGCTTAAGTTTGACGTGCTGTGACATGAGCGTTGCAGTTAGTGTAAATGCCATAGTCCTTTGGGAGTCAAGTAGCCTTCTCTAGCAAAGATAGTCATAGCTTTACAATATAACCAGAATTCCTGCTCAAAATAGAGATTCAGGAGTCAGCAGTTAATTATTAGCACTAAGAACCCCACGTTTTCTTCGAATGACTAAATCTACTTAGAGCTCCCAGTTCAGACAGGCACTCAGGAATACACTGAACTATAAGCATATTGTTTAAGTCCATGGACTTCCATTGGATTTAACAGGTCTTTAAAGTTCAGGATGTACTTAGGAAACCTACTGAACTGAGGACCCACAGAATAACGTAGGCAGGTGACAGCACTTTAAAAAAAGCAGTGCCAGTGTGAGCCAAGTGCAGCCAGATTCTTAAAATCTAATAGCTTATGAGGAAATGGAAGGGTCACAATTTAAAGACCAAATTTGTTTGAACTGTGATTAAAACACAGCCTGGACTGGGAAATGTGCTTGTCCCTGTATGTGCATATACATGCTCCCCAGGCTTCTGTGCTGGCTGACGGTGAGTTTTATTGACATTCATGTCTACAACTGCGTGACTTGCATAATATATTACAGGTTAGCTACCAGTAGTATCATAACTTGTTTCACAGCTGAGACAGATAGGTTTACTTTTCTGATGAGTAAGGAAACCCTGTTGAGGATTTCTAGGTATGGTTGTGCAGTTGCCTAGTTTGAAACTGTTCCATGACAACTGTAAGGGTGTTAACCTGTGCTAGAAGATAGGTGAGCCTTGTGCAATTTTGTGTGCTTAATTCCACTGAGCAGCTTTGTGTGGAGTTTGTTTCCCAGGATACAAGCCCATATTCCTTGATTCCTTGATTACTGTTTTTATATGTAGTGTGTTTTGTGCAGAGAGCAGACTGCTGGATCATACATCATATCTAGAAGGGGGCCTACAAGAAAGCTGGAGAGGGACTGTTTACAAGGGCATGGAGTGATAGGACAGGGGGTAATGGCTTTAAGCTGGCAGAGGGCAGATTTAGATTAGATATCAGGAAGAAATTCTTCACTGTGAGGGTGGTGAGGCACTGGAACAGGTTGCCCGGAGAATTGTGGATGCCCCTTCCCTGGAAGTGTTCAAGGCCAGGCTGGATGGGGCTTTGAGCAACCTGGTCTAGTGGAGGGTGTCCCTGCCTATGGCAGGGGGGTGGAACTAGATGCTCTTTGAGATTCCTTCCAACCCAAACCATTCTATGATTCCATGGTATCAACTGGCTTTCACTGATAGCTCGGGAAGATGGCTTCAATTACGTATAGATGGCTGCAGCAAACCATCTATTTTCTGACACACAGACTGGTTTAACTAGACCTCAACCCCTGATAATCTGTCCATCCTTTCTGCTAAGAAATACCTGTGGCATGCGCACCTTTTGGATTTCATACATGGGTTGTCCCTTATACAAATGTGCTAGTACTGAAGTTATGTGAGCATTAATAAAGGGGCAAAGTAGTTCATCCTATTGGGAGAGAGGAAAGGCTCCCCTTTCCGTTCTCTATCTGAATGAGAGGGATTTTCTTTGGGTGACTGGCAGTCTGTTGGATTGCTTTCTCTTTGTTTCTTACATCTGCTCAAATCCATATGAAGTCATTTTTGTGTTGGTCCTGCAACGTCAGAGATCAATCTTTAACAGCAAAAGCAGAGTTCACAGAACAATTCTTGCTGCCATGGCTAAGGAGAATGCAAACAGGCAGGTAAGTATGGAGGTGGAAAATTACACTGATTTTAGAAAACTTTCAGCTAGATTGGTTGGGAGTGTTACTAGCATTAGAGCTCTGTGCTCAGGGGGTAAATTTGCCATCATACCACTTATTTTTACCTCTTGTTCCCACAGCCAGTCACTGGTCCAGCAACAGCCTGGCACATGCTGCTACCTGCTCTGGAGCCACAATGCAGCAGTATGACACACAGCCTCTAAAACTGGAGGCACTGACGAGGCATTTTGGGTGCACAATTGCCAATATAAAAGAAGAGGATGTACTGATATATACATATATATATATAAAATATGCCAACATCTCTCTTTAAAATACACATGGAGATAAAAGAACAGAATGACTCATTCAGTTCACCTCTGCAATAAAAGTCCTTTGAAGGTGCTTTCCCTGGTATAATAAGTAATAATGTTGTGAAGACTTGCATTTCAATGGACTCATCTGTCTATGCTTCTGACTAGGATTAAGGGAGAAGTGTATTTATTGTGAAAACTGTATTTTTGGCTCTTTGATAAGACAACTGAAGGGCCTCCTCAGAAGGCAGCAAGGATGTTTGCAATGTACGGTAAATCAGTCACTACTGTTACGTGCTAACCCTCAGCAAAACCTAGCCTCTTAGAGGCTCTGCACAATTCAGTTTAGCATCATTGTGTAAGTACTTACGTACCAGTGTGAACTACAGTGCCAGAGGCTTTTTGCATGCAAATGTTCAAAAAAAAATATTTTTTTTTTTGGGGGTGGGTGGGGAGTGGAGGAAGGAGATTAGGAAGTCATTCAAAGCAACTGAAATGGCTAAGGAACATCTTGGTGACTTTGGTAGGGTTTGTGTCAAACTCCTCTAGCTTGACCCTGAAAGGGACTGGTGCTTCTGCTGATACTGAGTTCCCTCAGCACGGGGTACTGGTGTCTCCACAGCTGTGCACATAGCTGCCAATACTTGCTGTGAGAGAAGCACACCAAAATATCTGGGATACAGCATTATAGTAACATGTATGTCCAAACCAGGCCTCCCCGGTGAGTCAAAAGGCATAAATGTACAAAGACTTTTTTTGGTTTATCTCTGGTTTTCTTTCTGTCTTCATTATCTTGGGTACCCTTTGGTACACCATTAAGCAGTGCAATTCCATGGTGCACTAAACTCCTTGTTACATTCCTAGGGCTTATAAAAAAATCTAAGAGGCAGGATCTTACTATATCAGCTTCTGCTGTATTAGGCTTATTTAAATGCAATTCTACTGTTTTCCATCCTCGCTCGGTACTGTTGGAGAAAAATATCAAATGCCTACAGACCTTATACACTTTAGTTTTCATTAAATATAACTACCTGGATTTTAGTGAAGTACTATTTTAGCTCTGTGTCTGCTTATAGATATAACTTTTATGTTAAGAACCGAATATTTATTAGAAGAGTACCCATATTACTGTCAGTCATAAACGCATACTACTACAGAACAACTAGAATATCTATGTGACCAGTGAGTGAGCCTTGGGAGTGGATCCCACATTCTCCAGGCTGGGCACCAAATCACCCAACAAGCTGTCAGGAACGGTATGTTCTCTTCTTGGCCCAGCCAGGGACTGTTGTTTGTCTAGTGGCCAAGGGGTAATGCTATGGTGAATGAGAACTGGAAACAGGAGAAAGTCTAGTGGGACTTTCCCTGGTTTATTCTCAGCTTCTGGAAAGCAGCAGTTCAGGAACTACTTGAGCAAGGATTTACATTTGGACAATCATGTATAATCAGCAGTGATGGTGACATTTTCCACAAACTTGTCTAATCATTTTGTTTCTAAAGCTATTGATAGCACTGAGTTCTGATTTAATAGGTGTTGTGTGAAAAGAGTACTTCCTTCAGTTTCAACCTTGCCACTTTCCAGCATTGTTTGGTGTTCCCTATTATTTCTTGTGCTTATAAGAAACAGTGATTCATTGCTTCCTTACGTTCTCCGGCCTGCTTGTGATTTTAGAGACCTTGAGCCTATCTTTATGGCTCCTCCCTGTTGTTGTTCTCTTCATGGAGAGTCCCATTTTGCAGGAGAGTGCAAGTTCCAAGCCTCACACAGTGACTTGGCAGCAATCCCTAATTTGATGTTTTTAATCAAAGCTGTGCCTTGACTGTGCTTTCAGATTCCGGCAACTTGTTGCTGAATATGAACCAGAAGTGCAGGAAGTATCCCGGCTCTTCCGCTCTGTCCTGCAGGAAGCTGCTGAGAAGATCAAAGAGGAGGAAGAGGCCAAGAAGCTTGCCAGGCAATGGAACACAAAGAACAAAACCAGCCTCTCCTTAACAACGTTTAAATCCCGGTCCAGGATTTCCCCATTCATCAGTGACATCAAGACCATCTCTGAAGATGTGGAACGGGGCACCCAGCCCACCAGGAGGGTTTGGAGCATGCCAGAATTTCGGAATACCAAGGATTACTGACTCTATACTGAACAAGGTTTTTAGAGTGATCTTTCAAAATCCCTGTTAACCCTTTTTTAGCTCTACTGTTTCTTCTTTGTTCCAGCTCTCTCTTCCTGCCTGTCTCTCTCGGGAGTTGTGTCCATAGGTAACTGCTGCTGATGCCCATGGTGTGTGACACAATTTATTACTAAACATGCTAGCCTTTCCTTTAATTTAGTAGTTATTCAGTAACCTTAAGGGCAAGGCTCACTTACTATCTCATTTTTATTACTGCTTTCTTGTGGAAAATGAATTAGTTTTGTGATGTCTGTCTCTTCCCTTTCCCCTCCTAGCCTGGCTGTAGTTTTTGGCCCAAGCTAGTGAAAGCTGCTGTCTGGACCAATTTTGCTGAAAGCAAGACAGCCACTTACATGAATAAGGCTTGCAGGATCAGGCCTGTGAGTTAAAGCTAGTATCTGATTTGGAACTGAACTTCCTTTTCCAACTAATAACCTTCCTCAGTGCTAGAAGAAACTTCACAGGTAACCTCAGCACTGCTCTTGATCAGGTGTTTGCTGACAATTAGCAATCCAACCTAAATAGAAACAGACTCAAGCTTTTTGAGATGAAAGACCAATATTATTCCACAGCAACCAGTTTATGCATGCTCAGGTGTCTTGGGTATTTTCTCTTTTGTGCAGGCAGAACCCCCTGAAACTTGCACCTGCAGAGGAGACAGAAATTTAACAACCCGCTGTGTAGATATACAGTCAGATACATCAGTGGTGTTCTTGGTCCTCAGTATTCTGTGTTGCTAAGTGCTCCACCCTGCAACCCAATAATATGTCAGTGGGCTGAAATTAATGTTTATGGCTAAGCCTGCAAGAGGACCGAAGTATCGTATCAATGTACAGGGAAGGGTGAAAGAAATCAGCATTTATCTGCAGGGCTCTTTGTGCAGCTGCAATAGTTAAAATAATTTTAAGAAGCTGCTGTTGTGACTGACTGAAGGGCTCTGGTAGATGAAGATTTGTGCCCTCATTCTTCTCTCATGAGTGCACACAAGAGAGCTTTCCAGTAGCACAGGCTGCCGCCCAGTGAGTTGGTACAAGTTTAATACAAACCGAGTAGCTCATAGGCCAGCAGGGTTTGATGAGACTTTGAAGAAACAGGAAAAGGCTGCTGAGGAAAAGCTACTGGGGCTCTAACTCAGCATGTGGAGGGAGAGCTGTCATCAGCAAAGGAGACAATGGTATGCTATGAAAAATCATGGGGCCTGTAGAGAAGCCAAGGGTTCTTTGTGGTGACTTCTTAGGATGCTTTGTGGTGACTTACAGGAGATGGGGATTTCCCTCTGTGACTGGCTTTTGGGGAATCATCCCAGTGGCATACAGCCTCCTGAAGGACCCTGTAGCTTTGTTGTTCTTTTCCCCTTTTCCCACTTTTCCCTGGGGACCGTTGCAGCAGCACATGGGTTCTACAGCCAAGATAAAACCCTTTGAAGCTGTGCCAACTCTGGGAAGAATTCCAATATGTGAAATCTATCCTAGAGTAGAAATGTGCAGTTTCTTCCAGAGATTGGGGAGGGCAGCATAAAACAAAGATCAAGATCAAACCCTTAAGAGCTCTCCAAGACTGTGGGATTCTGGTTCTTCCTCTCTCCCCTCTGGGCTGTCTAAGATTGAACACAAGGCTTTCTTACTAGCACCAGGCTGTAGTTTCTAGACCCTTGGTAAACTCTGCTGCCAGCAACCCTCCTAGGGACAGAAAGCAGCAGCTCACTTTTAATTAAAACTCAGGGCTTCCAATTACAGCTTCCAGTTTAGGATGGGCTATTTCAACTCTAGGTCCATGAGAGAGAGTTTAAAGCCTTCCGCCAATCAGCTTGGTGTTTTTCAGCTGTATGTCCTTGTGAAGTAATGTGATTGTGTATATGAAGTAAAAACAAAGGCTTGACTTTGCATAGCCTTAGCTGTCTAGAAGATGTGGGATCTCTAGCAAGGGATCACAATTTGTAGAATAATTCTCATTTGGAAAAGAGTTAACCATCTTTTTTTATATATTTGCAAGCCACTGTATGGTACTGAAGGCAGAGATGAGTTAATGAATTTCATGCTACAGCTCTGTAGTCATTTTACTTGCACTCACATTCTATTTTGACACTTTCAGTATTGACTATATTGATGCAATATTTGATGGACTGCTGGGAGAGATGGGACATTCTGACACACTGACATAAAGCTCTGTTACAGTACAGTGTCTGTAATGTGTTCAGTCTTTCTTAAGGAGAATCAGGAGTAATTAACTTCCCTATCACAATGTCCAAAGCCAAGGACTTCATCTGAAGGGTATTCACACTATCACAGCAGCCTGTGTGTCCTTCATTGGTATCTGCTAGCTGGAGGTTGTTATTCTCATTTAACAGCCAGGAAAGGGAGACAAATCTGCCCTTTGGTCAAAGCCATATACGGTATTGAGGCCAGGCTGTTCCAGTGCCTGCAACGGCTATTGTGCCTCAGCTTACCTAGAAATTCTACTTCCACAATAAAATGTAATCCAAGTTTTTAAACAGTATCATTCTCCCTGTACCTCTTCTGCAAGTTACACTGGGCTCACAGTAGCATCTGACGATAAGGGGATATTCAGATACCAAGCTATGAGGTTTCTATTCTTACTATATGCTATCTAATACTCTTAAAGGTGTATTAGTAGTATCATGTTTGCCTGTAGCCAGCTGCTTGGAGATTGGCTGTGACCTGTGTTGTGTACACACCAGCATGTACTGACGTAGAGCTGGAGAGGCAGTTAGGATGCAGAACTGCTGCACTGTTCTTGGGGTGCTCATTTCTCTTAGGAATGCTGTAGACTGAACCACATGGTCACGGCACATGGCAACAACTACCCACCCATGTTTGTCTTGTCCCAATTCCATGTTTTGTGTGGCTAAATTAGCCTTTTAGTTAAAATCAGGAGCGTGCAACTCCTGCTTGTCCCAACCTACTGTGCTATGGTCCATGGCACTGGGCAGGCACAGTGGGCAAACTAGATTTCTTCTGGACGAAGCTAACTTGAATGATCCACTGCAGCTGGTTCACAGACCATAAAGCTGGACTAATGACACTTGCAGTGTCAACATTGGATCCTCACTGACACCTGTGCGACTCTACAGCTTTGTTCCTCCTGGGCTGCACTATTTGCAAAAAACAACCACCTAGCAAACAAAAATATTTCTACACAGCCCTGATGAGACTCTCTGATCTGTTAGTCCCTCCTGAGAACTAGTCTAGTGTCTTAATTCTTTAAGAAAAGTAAAAAGTGGAATAGCAGCACAACATCATTAACAAACAAACAAGTAAACTGAGTAAGGTTCATTCTAAGTCCTCAACCATTCTCTTAAAACTGAGCAAGGATTTTGGTATCAGCCCACAGCATCGCTGTTGTCCCACTGCTGATAGCATTATGCTGTCCAAAGGACATTGTTACGCCCAGGAAAAAAGCAGTCCTAGACTTACTATACACTGTAACAAGTAATAGCAACACCTCTATAGCAGCTTGGCTTCAAGGGGCTGTCACTACTCACCAGCGAGAGATTGTGCAGCCCGACTTCTATGGCTTCTACAGACAAGCCTAGCCCACAGGCTGTGGCAGCCGGCAAAGGTGTGCAGGAGGTGAGGTTCCTCACCTGTATCAGCATATAGTTCAGACAACTATCATGCCATGGGGAACTGGAGTAAGCTTCGCAGGAAATACCTGTCTGCTGAGATTGCACTGTTTATATATGTCATCACAGAACCTCAGAGAATTAAAGCTGTAAAATAGAAAACATTTTTTTTGTACTTGTCTTTAATTAAAGATCTTTTGCAATATTAACTGTCCACATCTAGCCAAACACAAGAGCTGTTCCACTGCGCTACTGTGTAAGTATCAAAGGAGAAAGGCAAGAATGGTAGGGGCACTTGATCTAAACCAGAAACCCCATCCTCTCTCTACAGGCTACAAATGCAACTGCCTACCTTCGATCTTGCTACCTCTCAAACAGATCCCAAGATTTAAGGTGATAAACAACCAGGATTAAACAACTGCAAAGGTCTGAAATTCTCTGAATCTAAGTGGTTTACAGATACAACCTTGAACCGAAGTCTTCTTCGATGTGCTTCCAAACACGTCTTACGTTAACCAGTATTACTATGAAATGAGAAGATACAAGTGACAAAATGGATGCTTTGTCTCCAGATACTTTTGAGTCACTCCTGTTGATTTTGTACCTGATTCTGGGTACTGCAACACCTTAATATCAGCAGATGGCCCCAGACAGCTCAGGGCTCCCTGTGCTAAGCATCGTACCTGCAAAGCATGCATATGTTAAACAAAAGGAAGTAACTTTTTTCCCCACACAAAGTATTACTGAAGTATGGATTGCATTGCTCAGCACATTCTGGAGATCAGACAGATGAGTGGTTCCAGAAGGGGACTGCGTGAGTTCAGAGGATTAAACCACAGTGGTCAGCCTACAGCCCAGGGCTTAAGTCACTCCTTGCCAGAAGCTGTGGACAAAACAAATCTCTGTTGTTACTTGCACTACTTCCTCAAAACATTGCTATAGGCCTATAGACAGCTAGGTCTTGACTGGATGGCAATTCTGATATCCTCATGTTCTGCTGCACCTCCCTGAGGTGTAGGACACTCCACTGTAGTTTTGCCCAAAAGCATTCTGAGCAGCACTGGACTGATGAGTCGCAGCCTTTTTGGTTGTGCCCTGCAACACAGGGCTATCGAGCCTCCCTCAGTTCTACCCGCTCATGCCAGGCAGAGAATCATAATCACAGTGCCTTTCCCTAGTACTGCCATCCATGCTGTGAGCTGTCAGCACAAGGGACCCTCTTGTTTCCTTTGTATGATCAGACAAGCCACATTTCAAACTGGCTTACATCAGAAAGATACTGTGTAAGCCCTGAGAGTTGGGTCTCAGGCCCAGGTCTCCCAATGATTGCCATTTATTTTCTGTGCAGCTGTTGCACAAAGATATTGTCAAACTAAGAGAAAATCTTTGCAGGATGAGAACTTAGTATAAATAACAGAAAGGAGAGGAAAGGTCTACAAGAAGCACAGTGAATTATGTGGCTATTTATGGTCATCTGAGTATACTGTACACTTCATGAAAATATGAATTCCTAGAGTCTTGGCTAGATAACCAAATTATAGCATCTCACCTCTATATTTTAGTCACAATTACATTTTGCCTCTACCAAATAAGTCAAGTGAGACCCAGTAGCAGATACTGCAGAAGTGTGGGAAAAAGCATGTGTGTTTTCTACATCAGAGTATCTATTCTCAGAATGTAATTACTGTTAAACCTGTTCAGTGATCACAATGCTGTATTCTCAGAAGCCTCTATCAGGTCACAGTCCACGTGCAGTACCTTTTACAATCTTATTCTCTGCAGTGTCACATTGCCTAAAACAACGGATTGCACCTGATTTAGTCTGAAGACTATTTAAATAACCAGATGTGGTATGAAGCAGTGACAGCGAAATACTCCTCAGGTATTTTTTTCTAGATTCTGGCACTGCAGACCTGAAATTATTTAAGAGATGGAGAATAGCAGAGTGCAGTTTCTGAAGAACTCTGCAGCCCCAGGTAGGGACGGTGCAAGAATACCTGGTCCTTCCAGGTCCCTACTGGCTCTCAGCAACTTGCTCCTATTGCATTCAACTACTTAGAAGTTAAAGGCTTCCTTCTGCTTTTGGCACACGAGCACCAGCAGGAGGGACTGCTGTCTGTCCACAACACAGCCAAGAGCAAGGAACAAAGACCAAATTAAATTCATAGGACAGCAGTAACAAATGTTCCCCATAAACAACACATAATTAGGTCTTTGCAGGATAATTATAGGGTTTCAGAATAAGAAAGTGCAAAGCCAATGTCCAAAGGTTAAAAAAAAAAATAATTAAATAAACTTCTGTCCAGCTGGAGAGCAATGCCACCTGCCGGCAGATTTCCCAGCACCGATTAATCAGGAAACAGGCAGCAACTCTCAAACCAGGCCTCTCCCAACAAATACAGGTTTTTCACTCTCACGCTACCTTTCCCCTCACACCACTGTCACCCAGTGAACAGCTCGTGAACAGAGAGCAAAATAAACACAACTGATGTCAGCTATAGTGTTTAGCACCTTATTGGAAGACACTGCCAGTGGCCAGCATGCTGGTATCAGAACAGTGGTCATCTTAAATGTTGTGCCTCTGCGATTGATGTACGCTTCTCAGGCTGGATATTAGTGATCTTCTTCAAAACATGCTTCCTTAGAGCCCTCAGCACCACGTCCTGCTCCCCTCGGAGAACACTAGGTGTTTCATACTCCTTGTGAATCACAATTTAAGACTGAAATTGAACAGGCAGGAAAAAAATACCTGCTGTCAACAGCTAAATAAATCATAATCTCCACACTGGACAGTAATTTTGATGATTCATTTTGTCCAGAGATGGAAACAGAAGGCTAGGTGTTTGCCAATAATTTTAAGAAAAGCTTGTCAAAAGCTTTTCACCCTACAGCTTCAAACATAACCAAGCAGCAGACTGGAGGATTTTCAGGTGTGCCCAGGACCTCATATCCTTCAGGAAGGCCCACTACCACTTGAAATCCAGACATTTCACGGAGCGCCCAAATGAGTGGGGCTCCCAGCCTTGAGAGCAGAGCAGGAACTTTGGAAACTTGTTTCTGAATGCGCACAGCAAAGACCAGAAGTACGTTTAACATAGACAACAAAGCGTATCAGAGCTCCATCCAGTGGTCAAGGCCCCCACCAGCACCTCACCAGGGCAGATTCAGTAGGCGACTCCAGGGCAAGTTACTGCAGCCTCCCTGACCTCTGCCTTTCCCCTGCATATAAAGCTTACTCAGTTTTCCCTGCTGCAAAGGGTGATTGGGAAGCTCATATATTCCTGCAGCGTGAAATGTCCAAGTACATTAAAACGGCACAACAACAAAACAACTAAGTTTAACCATACTAAATTCTGAACAGTTACCAAATTGCAGGCCGTGCTAAGCACTGCAAGATGATACATCTCAGTTCAATGGAGGCACATACTTCCAAGACAAAGTGGTATTTATAAGTGTTTTCTCATCTTGATCTCTTGTACATTTTTGCATGGGCAAAGGAGTCAAGTTCAGGCAAATCACAAAGGAAACAATAGCAAAGAATTGTATTGTCCATGAGAACTGGTTGAATCACTTAATTACTCGCATCCACCATTCTTTCGTGTTTGGGTTTTTGCCTGTTTTCCCTACATAAGAAAAGTAACTTATGTAACTGTGCTCCATACCCTTCAGATAACTGAGATTTGAGACTACTACCAGTTGTATCAATTGTGGAGAGATCTTTAGGAATACCTGGTTCCTTTCCTGCCTCATGACAATTACTCGATCCAGGAGGTCCAAATGAGCACCCTCCACCATGGGACTGATGAAAACCACACAGCCATTTTACATTTCTGCCTGCCTAACTGCACCACATGTGGAAGGTAGGACTAACATGGCAGCAAGGAGCAAAAGGCATAAATCCCAAGGGACCAAGTGTTACCAATTCTGCTGCTTGTGGCACAATTTCTTGTAAATGGGACAGAATACTTAGAACAGTGCCAAGGAGGATGGACATGGTGGCAGCAGCTCAGAGAATATATCCTTCCCCTCTTCCTCACTCCAGTGACTTCTTGTTTCTGGACTTTCTGTTGTTAAAAAAAATTAAATTAAAAAAAATCAGTTGAGTTCTGCCTGATTCCCAGAATGGAAAGTAGTACAGGGACACAGGAAGTGGGTGTGATAGGGAAGACTGTCACTCACAGACACACAAAAAAAGTAGGTTTCACATCTGAAAAACTTCTATTATTCAGCATTTTAGCAAGAATCTCAACTTGTCCAGCCAGGTAAGCTTCTGCAGCCGTTTGCTTATCATCTGACCTCTGTCCCACTCCATAACTTCTGACAGCAGCAGTCTCCCAGTCTCCCTCCATCCCTACATACCATTTCTATTGTTCCAGCATTCATCTTCCCCCCACGATATGCACTTTTTTGAGACCTGGTAGCAAGGCTCTCTATCAGCCATTTGCATATCAGGTCAACATCCCACACCACTTGACAGTTTCCTCATGCAAATTTCTCTATCTGTATTTCATCACATTCCTCTACTTCTCTTACCTTACTACCATAACCTTCACGTCTGGTTCAGCTGCCACAACAGTAACCTGAAGCAGTATTAAGAAGCTATGCTTTAGTGAAAAGGTCAACAAAATTAATTTCTTTCCTGAGGCAGCAAGGCATAGACAATTATTCTGACTGTATAAAGCCTATGCTCACTAGGGAGACTGCAATCTGTAGGCCAGCTCCAAACAGCAGTCTCAAAGATACTCAGTCCCAAGAAGACGCACGTGACCTCAGCACTTGTGGGGAAAGATGAGGAGGGAAGGATGCAACATGCATTTAAACCTCTACAGAAACCTGAGAGCCTAATGGAGATAGGTAGGAAAGGAAAGGAAGCTTCTAAAAGCAGCAACTGCTGGGAAATTTAGACAGCGCTCATAACTGACTGGACAGGAGAGAATAAAGCTGAATCAATGCCAAAGAACTTAAGCATTTCTTCTAAAAGAAATGACCGCTTAGAAGTAAATGCTGGCGTAGAAATACTTTAAAGCGTCACCAAAACATATCTAGCATGTCTAAACAGGAAAAATTTCTCTGTTCTGAAACAGCAATTTTTTTTTTGAGGTTTGGTTTTTTGGTTTTGTTTTTGTTTTTTTTAAGAAAAAGTGGTCTGACTCTTTCTTTTTCAGTCAGAGTTGGCAACTACCAAAACCCTAAAAGAGGAACAGACCACATCATATTACTAAAGGTCCTTTCCCTTTTCCATACTAGCCTGGAACAGTGAAGGAGTTTTACTAACTTGACTGATCTTGAATAAGGCAGCAAAAAGTAGATTACTTAATTTAAGTCTGAACCTTCCAGTCAACATAGTTCTTTACAAGTGAGATCTCTTGGGTTTCCCACTCCTATTTGCTCTGTCTTCCAAATTTCTACTTCCTCCCCCCCTCCCAAATTTTCAGGAAATGATACTACCTTTACATATAAGATAACCTAGGGAATGGCAAGGATGCTAGTGTCTTCTAAGTGTGTTTGGGATTAACCTTGTTAAGAGAAGTCCAGAGATAAAATCCGCTTATCTGGGCAAGAGGCTTTGGCATCTCTAGCTGGAAGATACCAAAGTAGCATAAAGCAAAGCACGGTCCCCATGAAACAAAGGGGGAGGATTTTGTTTGTTTTTTTCCCTACTGACATTTCCAAACAGTGCTTCCAAATAAAGCTTCCATCACCAGATTTAAAGTCAAGGAAGCTCCAGTTCTTACCTATGTGTTTTCATGTTTTATATCCTTCTGAACGTAAGGACTTCCTCACGTGGATCAGGGCTTTTGACTCTAAAGAGTTACATCTCTGCAACAGTTGCAAAATATTTCACAAAAAAGACAGGATTCTAGCATCTTCAGAAGGTTTCACATATCAAAATAGTTTTAAAATTATCCCTTGAACAATGGTACAAATCTTCGGATTTACTTAAAACACCACGGCAGACACAGACACAAAGAGTTTTCTGTTTGCTTTTTAATGAACTCCCCACACTCTGACCACCATACACCTGATATTCTTGTCAAAGTCAACTACCCTTGACTCCTTTCTTCAGGTATTCCTAAATTGTGGTTCCTGAGGAGCACTTGCTACTCAAGGGATTCACGTGGAATTCCCACGTCAGGGTTATGTACAGAGGGGCCTGCTGGGTAATCAAAAGTCAAGGCTTCAGAAGGAAGCGAGCAAGCACCGAGCAAACTACTGCACACAAGTTATGCTGGGGTCCTGCTGCGTATCCAGACCTGTCTCATCTCACAGTGGACTGTCAACACACCTGAAGGGTCACTGTCACCGCCTGCCTCGACATCATTCCTATGGCTCTCTATTAGACTATGATAGGCGGTACGCGCCATGTCGCACTTCAGACAGAGGAAGATTTGATACACAGCTCACTGCATCAGAAAGGCAGGCCAGAACTCGAGAGTTTTTAGGTCTAGGAACTGCAACTCCAGATACAGCAGGGTAAACTATCTATTGTGAGCTGCCTTTGAATAGCTGATCCAGATAAACAAAACCAGAGACTGTCCCGGCTTCTATTTTGGGATAAAAATCATTCAGTTACCATTATTGCTCTGGAGTATTCTACCGTTACACTTTCTAGTAAGAGAGAACAATAAACTGTCCAGAGAAAGATCATACCTTGAACTCTGGAAGAAAAGAATATATTAGTGAATGAACTGTCAAAAAATCATTTATGTAAAAGCATGTTCTATTTACAAAGGTCAACTTGCTCTTTGGACCAAGTAAAACCACTGCTGGAAAAAATACACATATGGAAATGCCTCATCTTTCAAATAGACATTTACAAATACTCTGTTTTGCTTAAAACTACTAGAGACATTAAGACATTTGAAATTAAGAGTGTGTTCTGCATGCAGTTAGGATAGAAATTACATTATTGGACTTCAGTGTGTCATTTCTTATCATTGTCAACAACACACTCTTAGGCTCTTCTAAAACTCCACAGCCTGGCTATTACCTTAGGATCTCAAAAGGACATGGATCTTCATTAACAAGTTATCAGTTACCCTCCTTTTTGCCATTAAAAAAGGACATCCCGATTGTCTTCTCGGCAGGAGAGTGTGGTCTTGTCAAACTTGGCGTCCTTTTCCCTGAGTTCCCCTTTAGTATTTTGCTAGGCATGATGATCATTGGCTTGGTATATTTACAAGTCCTTGGTCAATACTCTTCCTGTTATAAGGCAGAGTTCAGAAATTCAAGGAGTTCTGCACGGTTCCGGTCTCTCTGTAGAACAGAAAAGCAGAAGCAGCAGTTCAACAGACTTGTACTCAACAGACCAAAGCTGCATAACCCTGCTTTCCATGGGGCCTTCACACCTCAGCATGCTGCATAACAAACACTACCACGTTCCAACAGCTGGATACAACTAGCTACCGGTTAGGCAGGAGCGCCTGGAGGAAGCGCAAGGCAAGGGGCGCTTGGGAGAGATGCTATAGGAGACAAGCTGTCACTGTCACTATTCTGCGACACATAGAATTTCTAAGAGGCTCCCTGGTGGAGGCTCCATTGGGTTGTCATCGTAGAGCTCACAGCCTGCTCAGAAGGGAGCTCACAAGCAGAACAGATGCAATTCTCTGGTGTCTGAGGCAACTTTCACTGTACACACAGCAAGTCTTGTGCTTTGGGAAGTGTAATTTTTTTCTGTGCACAAAGCAGCAGCTTACAGCATAATAGAAAAGGAACCATGAATTTAGGTTCTTTCTTTACATAAGAGATGGCCCAAAGAGTCAAAACACTAATTTCTAGTTGTTTTAAAATCACAATTTATAAAACAATCATTGAATCTTAATTCTTATGAAGAATGGATGTTGTTCAACTCAGTATGTTCATGACCATAGACACTAATCAAAAAAGGACAAATATCAAATATTTGATATCAAATATTGTAACCAGGAGGTTACTGGGATAAGGCTAGCAAGCGTTCAGCATAATTTAACATGAACTTCAGTGCCACAGAAAACAAGATAACATATTTTTGATCATGTTTTACTTGGAATGCGTAGGTCTGCTTTGGTAGCTATAGAATGAACTGTTATGGCAGAATTAGAATCTGCCAAACTGGATTCCTCAGCAAAGTAATACTTTTAACACATACTGACTAGTACCAGAAGCCCTCTGCAGATCACTCTAAGGTGTGGAAAGTGCTGAAAAAAGTGAACATCTTATTTAAGTGCTGAGTCCAAACACCCGCAGCAATAGCACAAAACGCTATTCATGATATCTATTTCCCTGGGTATCTCAGCAAAAACAGCTGACTGCTTTGAGAGAATGCATAAACACGTGGTCCTAATACTATTATTGTCTTTTTTTTAATTCTTCTCTAAATAATGGCTAGTCCCACATGCATACAAAAAACACAGTAAAGCAGCAATTACCACAATTGATCACAAGAGACTGGAAGAAGATGAGGACAATTAAAACCAGTGCAAATTAAATCTGCAGAGAAACCCACGAATCAGCTAAACATTACAGACTGAAAATCTAAGAACCTACACAAGCATCCCTCGGTTTATCTACACATGCCTGAGTACTGCAAGCCCACTCATAGCACAAAACTTGCCAAAAGAATGAATTAAAATTTCTCAGATGGCATCATAGCCACATTAAAAGCTACAACCCAGTTACAACTTCTAACTGTAAGATCTACTCTTCTACAAAAGACTACTATTAGAAAAATGTTAAAAGATACAGTATTTTCCCTAAGGGACATACAGACTATTTTAACTCTTACCTCTTTATCCTTCTTGGTCTTCTTTATTTTCATCTTAATTTTCTTTCCAGTTATCATGCTGTAGTTTTCATTCTTCTTTTTGTTTTTAAAGAACTAAAATGAGATCACACATTAGAAAGACTGTAATTTGCAATGTTACAAATCTTAACTAAAATTACAGACAGTAACCTTTTATACTTCCTAACTGTCCAAAACAATAGAGATCGGTTTCTATCTGCTGATGACAAAACCAGTAGTGTTATGAATGTTTTTGTGACAGGACATATTAAGTGCTTTAATGAGAAATTTAATGGGACTTCAGACTCCCACAAACATACCTTGGAAAGCTGGACAGGTCCTGTTTTCTCTTTCTTTTTCTTCTTTTCTTTCTTTTTCTTCATTTTGTTCTCTTTTTTCCTCTTCTACAAGTATAAGGCATATACTCTTATGGTTACAGGTTTACAATGGCAAAAAAAGAAAACCCACAAGCAGCTCGTAACACCCCAGCTAGTCAAGACAGCCACTACTGCTTGCCCTTACCACTGCTGAATAGGTACTATCTGAAGCACACAGCAGGGTTAGCAACCCTTGAGATCCTGAGAAACAGAAATGGTCTGAACCCTGACTCTCCCTCTTTTAATGTAACCCCAATATACATTAAAAAATAAAAATAAAAAAAAAAAATCACTGAATAAATCCCAATAAAATGAAAAAGAAAAATAACAGCAAGAATCTACTACTCTCACTGACTATAGTTTCTTCTAACAGAAATCCTATAAAGTCATCAAGATTCTCCATCTCTCTCTTCTTCAGAGACTACTCTAAATTCTAGCTGGACCAACAACGATTGGCAAAAGGAACCTTTAAATTATATCTCCTTTAGTGTACAGTCGAATATACACCAACCTGTCAGCTTACCTGCTGCAAGCCTAAAACCATGATTCAGATTTACATAGCCACAGACAAAAGCATTACATCTTACATGACAGTGAAGGTTATTGAAATAAAGAACTATTTTTCCATTTGTTAACTACTTATTTATCTTAGCAAACATTTACCTTTTTGTTGTGTTTTTCTTTTTTCTTTTTCTTTGATTTAGACTTAGGAGAATCTGAAAAAAAAAAAAAACAAAAACAAACCAAAAAACCAAATCAACAGAACAAACCAAACAAAACCCCATATGTTTAACATTCTGAAAAAGGCACTTGGTTTTACAGATAAGGCATATAGAAATGTAAAACATAAGAAGAAAATGCTTTAATTCAGCTATATATATATTAATGCTGGTTGAAACTAACCCTGAGAAAAGCAACACATTAACTTACTGCCACTTACTGGTCTAACGTGGAAACTCAAAACACCTGATTTACTCTGTGATTACTTATACCAATATATTGTATTAATAGAGGCAATATTTCTCTCTTCTTTCTGCAGCTGTGCTCAACAGATTGCAAACATCTGTTTTATAGCCAGGGATTCTGACTCACAAAGCAGACAACAGAAAGTACAGTTGGGGCTGACAAACCACTGGAAATATTATCACTGCTCAAGGCAAATGTAAAGCTTTTCCTACTTACTCAAGTCACCTTCCAACTTCAAGTTTTATAGTAAGTTTTCTAAAGCAGGAACTCCTAAGTTCTATAAGGCAATCATAGATTTTAAAGAAAATACTGTGACAGTATGTGAGGAAGTTGTTTTTGAAGCACCAGCTTTAACTATGGGACTGTAAATCTAGAGAGATTGTGAAACATCTTTCTGGTCTTCCAAGGGACTGCCTTCAAGCTATCAGCTCTCCGGATTCTTTACAATAAGCTCCAAGCAAAACATAACATTATAGGAATATACCAGAGCACAGCTAGACACAAAAGTTACAAAAGTCTAAGGCTGCCCAAGCAATCTTTCTTTGGCCTCCTAACGACAAATGCAGCACAAGCATGCCAGAAGAAACAAGGGAAGTGGTAATTCTATCACCACATTCAGTCTCTTGGTAAGAACGGATCGGGTTAAGTGCCCACAGGGGATGGTATATCTCGCCAGAGGGCTTTTACAAACATTTGCCAACATCAGGAAAGGGGTACATTCAAGAACGCTGGGTTTCCTTCCAGCCCCTGAAAATTGGTACACTATGGCGAACAGAAACTTGCCCAGTTTTATCCCTTTGCTCACATCTCTTCCAGATTCATTTGTTATCTCCCACCATCCCAGCCACAGTTCTTGTTGCAAACCCTAGAAGAACTTCTCTAGACTTCTGCACTGAACCCTGGACTTCTTAGGCTAAACCAGGCCATCTTTTCCTCCTGTTCACTCTTTCTGAGTTGCCATCCCTCACCATCTGACTTCCTCACTGGCTCAATCTGTTTCCATACTCGGCCACCCTACCTCCCTAGTTTGAGCACCGATTTGCCTGCTTGTCTCCTGCCTGAGGGGAACCCCCTTCCCAACTCCACCTAACAAGCTGCAGTCCCAGTTTCTGTATCCCAATGTCTCTTTTCCCACAGCAAAGTGTTTCCTTTCTGCATTCAAGTTAGCTTCATTTTCCACATGTTACCAGCAAGGTTGGAGAAGGTGAGTGGGGGATACAACTCAGAGAGCACAAGACAGTTTCCTCCACTCTCCTCTCGGTTTTCCCAGCCACTGCCTAGTGTCTAACAGCCAGAGTTGCAATTGTACTCACTAAATAAGAGAAACACAGATAAAAAAATGCCAGAAAAAAATCCCCACTTTACTATCCCCAAGGAATGTTAACTCCATCTCTGTTACAGCCAACACATCAGACTGGGGCAACTTTCCTCTTTAACTGCAGGTTAGTCAAGCTATTCCACTGCTCTGCTGCTAGGATGTATTTTACTAGATCTAATTCAAATCCCTCCTGTTGCAATTTAAGATCACTTTCCCTTGCTCAGAAAGTCACAGAAAGATTTTTCACTCCCTCTCCATCGTAGCCACTACCTAAACCTATATATCTGTCTTAGCTCAATTACCTCGCATCTCCTCTTCTCTAGATGGACTAAAGAGTTGTTTAAACATGCCCTTGTAGGACATTTTTACTAGATTTTCTGCTCTCCTCTGTGAATGGGAAAATTTAGGGAATTTTTAGCTGTAAAGTTTTAGCAAATCTCTGAGCAGGCAGACTGACAACTCGGCCCTAATTCAGAATGATTTTTTTCCTCAGATATGTTTCTTGACACTCCTCCAAAAGATGAGCCAGAAAGCATGCCAAGCATGTTCACACAGTCAGTGACTGGCATGACACTTTAATTCTTTTTAGAAATATTAGAGTGTATCACATAGGATAAAATTCATTCAAGAAGAAAGGAAGAAACCCCCCAACCAAATGTACAAGTTCATAGATTTGAACATTTTCAGAATATATTTACGTCATTGAATCAAGCCACTGGTGTATGAGAACAAGTAGTATTTTCCTACAGATGTAAATGCGCTTCAAGAGAAGCGGAACTAAGTCTTTGTTAAACTACGAGATACACAATCACAAATATGAGGTCCTATACCACACTGAAAACTCTTTAACTTCAGAGTTGGGTGAACTTTCACATCAGGAGAACTCTATTTCTCTAGCTCAAATGAGAGTTCCTCCCAAACATAGTAAAAAAAAAAAAAAAAAAAAAAAAAAAAAAAATAAGTGCTTATCTTAANAAAGATAAAATAGACTTCAGTGCTTAGCTTAACACATTCTACTAAAAATAGAATGGCAAGGACTAAACTACTAAACTAACTACCTGCAATGATACCAAATATTCTGATACAGAATATCAAAGCAATATATCAAGTCTTGATATAATCAGCAAAACATTCCCCTTGAGGTCACAAGTTATACCCGTAGAAAAAATCTGCACTTCATCCCATACAATAGCTTTAAAAAAACCCCAAACAAACTACCTCAAGTCCTTTAAGTAAGCACCAGCTTAGTACGGAGTGTCTTAACCCTGCAATGCTTGCATATGAACTCAGTCACTGGTATCAATAAACTTCACGCGAGTCCTCACAGTTAAATGCTTGGAGCTTTAAGACCAAAGAAAGACTAAATCAAAAACTGCAACACTGGTCTAGAGGAGTGAGGTAGAAAAAGATCTGTATTTATTACACTTTCAAAACACAGAGTTTTAAATATAAACAACATATTGTTACAAAGTAACATTGCTTTGAATGGCCATTTGTATTTTGAGGTAACGTAAATTAACACAGGAAGGTTGCATGCTGTGTGTAGAGGTACCTTAAAACAGCAGTAGAAAAGGGTTATGAGAGAAACACTCTGAACATGTAGTACTGGTATGCTACACTGTCACTTTTTGGTGCTTTAGCCACATTTAAAATAAGCTTTAAATGTTTCTAAGAGCGCTATCAAATCTGGTGAACATCATGTGTACACATTGAGGTAGCTTACCTCTGCTACTTGACGATGACCTTGATGATGAGCGTGACGAGGAAGAAGCGGATGTAGCGCTGGAAGACGATGTGGATGAAATGGATGATGATCTGCTTCTACTACGTTTTCGTTTCCTTTTTTCTTTTCCTTTGGATAACACAAGGCAACAGTGACAAGCATGCTAGTAACTATGGTCTACAAAAATGACTCTTCACAAAACTTAAGCACAATGAACTCCTATTTTGAGGGGTTTAGGGTTTGGGGTTTTTTTTCCCCCCTCTTCCAGTGTCCCATGGTTAATTACCCTTCTCAAGTGACAATGCTCAGCATCAGGGTCAAACACAGTAAGCGATATAAGGACAACGCACCCAACGCCATAACCACTGAAATGCCTACCTCGGACTTTCAGCTCTTCCTGTGAAGTTGCACACAGCGTCCTATGTTTTTCATCCTTCCTGTCATCCATATCTAGTGGCAGACAACAGTACAGTCAATAACATCA
>VXBL01007262.1:515123-531102 GCA_013400195.1 Aramus guarauna
CGGCACTCACTCACTCACCCCCCCACCCGCTCACGACCGCACGCCAGCCCCGCCGGCAGCCCGCGGCCCGGGAGCGGATCCCCCGCCGGCTGGGCTGGGCCGGGCCGGGCAGGGCCGAGCTGAGGCGCTAACCGGCACACAGGCGCGGACAGGCCGCGGCGCCATTTCCTGAGGGAAGACCGTCTCCCGCCTCCCTGCTGACCCCCCCCTGCACCGACCCACCGCGGGAGCGCGAACAGCCATTACCGCTCCGGCCGCCTCCCCGCCGCCCGCGCTTACCAAGGGGCGGCCCGGGCCCCGCCGCGCCCCAGCTGCCGACCCGGAAGTGCTGGCGCGGCCCTGGCGCCGCCCGCCGCGGTTGGTCGGTTTCCGGGCGCCGCTCGGCCCGCGCCTCTCCTCGGGCCTGAGGGCTTCCAGGGGCCGAGGCGTCTCTGCCCTCGGCCTTCCCCGCGCTTGGGTGGGTGCCTCGGGCCGAGCTTCGCACCGCGGCCGCGCAAAGGGGCCCTGCCGGCCAGCCCCCGCCACCCCCAAGCCCAGGGGCTCCTGCAGGGTGCTGGGCCAGGCGCCTCCTGCGATGGAGAGAACGCAAGCCCAAAGTTAGCTGCTCGTGAACTCCTACCTGACCCACACGCTGAGCTTGAACGGGTGTTTTGAAGCCTTTGCCCAACCTCACCTGCGACTGAGGCAAAAGTTACTTCTCCACGTACCCGTTCAGAAAATCAAGGGCTGCTGCCACAGGATCCTGCGCCAAGCAGGGGTGCTGCCCCGCTGCTCAGCTCTGCCGTCAGCTCTGTAGCCCCACATGGGCTTCCCACAGCTGCCAAGGAACCGCTCTGGGTGAGCCGCGTCCAGCTGTGGCTCCTCCAACAGAGACCCCTCCCCAGGCCAAGCTTCCCCCGCCACCCGCTGCTGTGCACCCGTAGGCAGGCACGGCCCTTCTGCGCGTCTGCATCTCCCCGCGCGCAGATGTGGAGTCAAGCGTTGGCTGTAAATCAACTAAGGGAGCTCGCGTCCTGCTCTGGGACCTCACTTGTCTCTGGCAGCGCGAGGGCTGCTCTCGCGGGGCCCACAGCAGCACCACGCGAAGGCTGCGTGTCACCCCCATCCCGCCTGCTGTATTTACTGGGACGCCCCGTGGCACTGAGTGAGTGTTTGAGCTCTCACAGAGGAGCGGGAGTCAGATGCTGACATTTTTCCCAAGCTCATTTCCAACACTTTGGACTTAACCCCACCAAGTCTTCCATTCCCATTTTTAAAATACCATGTCCTCAAGCATCAAGTAATCATGGGATACTGAAACAAGTCCTCTGCTACTGGCCTGAACTGAAACAAACCCAACCTCAGCTGAACCCAAACCTGCTCCAAACAGAAATAATGTCCCGCTTTGATCCCAATGAATTCTCGGACCTCATGGATCTTCGACTGATCTAGCTTAGCTTAGAATTTACTGCACTTCTGTGTGCAGCTGCTTTACGATATTCAAGTATAAACCAAAATATCTATGAAGCACATTGCTTCTTAATCTAAAGCAGTGTTGGGTGGGGTTTTTTTTTGGTTTGTAAATAAATACCCAGTACTCCATATCCTTCTAAAGTCTGCTTCAATTCAGCCAAAAGGAATATATGCCACACTCATTCCAGAAGGATGGTAAAATTATTTACTCTTACATTAGTTTACATATACAGTGATAACATTTGGCTAGAAAAATGCCTGTATCATAGTAAGATATTTAAACAACTACAAACTGTCAATAAATACATTAAAAACATCCTGTATGCTGATGTAGAAATACCCTACGCTCTTTTGGTTATTTACCCAGTACAATATTATTGAAAAGTTTTTTTTGGTGTTTTTCATGCAACATCAAACTTCTTCCCGACAATTCATGCTATACGACATTTTTTCTTTATTAGGAATGGGATGAAATTTAAAATCCTGTTTACAAGTAGTAAAAATTGCTGAAAATTTTAACATAAATCTCTCAATTGCTGTAATAAAAAGAACCAATTTAAAGAAGGTTGTCTTTAAAAAAAATAATTTTCTCAACTAATTCTTTATAAAACAGGCAGTATTTCAAAAGGGATGTTTCCTTCACCCAGGATGAACCATTTGTGCTTCAAAATTTTAAAAGGAATATTCGTGGCTAAAACCTAAACCCAACTGGTAGGTAGAGGAGAGATTGCAGTACGGATTGGCTAAAACCGAACATGCTTTCAGAATCTGCCCAGGAACACACTAAACACTTACCCACATCACTATGCCATCACCTACTCTAACAATTAGAAATGGAGTTTTAATAATACTTAGCTCTTTTCATGCTCAAAATTCTTCACAAACATTTAAATAGTCCTAACGCTTCTGCAAGTATTATTATCCCCATTTTATGCTTGGGGCGTTGGAGGTGGAGAGGGCTGGGAATTTGCCGGGATGCAGACTGCATCCTTTCCCTCCTTGCCTCCCTTGATTCTCCGGGTTCTTTATCGCCTTCTGTATTTTACACTCAATGTACTGGAGAGTCCCAGGAAACATGGGTGGTACATTTCCGTCAGTTCGTAGTGGTTATTATGCTAGTTGTGCCACTTTGAGAGTTACATGACAAATATTAAAGTAATAATCGACATGAAGTCCACGTCTGAGGCTTGGGATCAATGTCCTAGAATGCCACACCATTTTCAAACCAAGCTTGCTCTTTCTGTAACAAAGTGTTAGGGACGTGACACCTAATTCTCTCTGTTGTACAGCCAAAATGAGTCTTAAAGTCAGTCATGGCCATACAAAAGAATAAAATCTGGCCCTTACCATCTGTGCCTGGAAACACGGAAAGCCCCTACGGTGGCCCAGTACATCCTAACATCTTACAACAAAAAGGACATCTAGATCAAAATGAAGATTTTGGATGTGCTAACCCACCATAAGGTACAGATAACTATGGTCTCTTCCCTCCCGCCCCGAATCTGAAAATATTTGTGTCTGAATTATGTCCTAGAAACTATCTGGGAAAGTCAATGCCTAGAAATGAGATTGCAGATACAAAATACGGTATTTTGCCTTCCTCTTAGTATCGATCCCCAAATCGTATCGTTTCAGTTGATATCAACCTCCTGCACAGACAGGGCATTTTTGATTTTGCCACATTTGCCCTCTTCAATTTTCTACCTTATACCTTGCAGTTAGTGCCCCATTTTGATTTTTATCCTGCCTAGTTTGCTCTTACTCTAAACCCAGCTTGGTTTCTTGCTGCCTCTTGACAAGCTCCAGGTTTGCTCTGCCAGGGGACTGCAGGAGCAATGGATAACGTTGCGGTGTTTCACTACCTGATCCGTGAGAGATGAGACACAAAATTCTGTCACTTGTACTAATAAGATGACCGAGTGTGCAAAATTACATCCCTCTTACAGGCACCCAAAAGGCTTTGAAAGGCACATGGATTCTCTGTCACTTGTTCCTCAGTGCCTGATCTTGGTGGTTTTAGTGCGTCTCCAATAAACCCCATACAATGCACACATTCCCTTGGGGGGAACTTGGAATAAAAATTAAGATCTTGGAATAAAAATGAAGATCTTCAGACATACTTCATAGCGAGCCGTCAGCAGCTGTCTTGCTCTTTAACGAACATTATGGCTGCAGTACCTGGAGAATTGGGTTCTTACAGCAACCTCACTCCCTAATCCATTTTCCCCCTCCTTTCCCGAGCATCCAGATTTCTAGCAGAGGGGAACAGTGCGTGTTACGTGGGTTTTTTCCCAAGCAGATATCCAAAGCTCTTCCTGCCTTCTGTAGAGCTGGTAGGCCAGAAAACATCTCTTTTTGTGCAGAAGTGGGAGCAGAAGTACAGGGGTTTTTGCCTCCCTTCCTCCAGCAGCGCAGCCAAGAGCCGGCAGGCTGGCCAAGTACCCCGCTTCTGTCGTGTCCTGAGAGGCGAGAAGCGCCTGTGGCTTCTCTTGATTTCAGGTGGGGACTGTGGATGTTTACCACCAATGGAAATCAGTCCCAAGGCACTAGGCAGGAATGGAAAGGAGATAACAAAGCTATTGCAACCTGGGGGTACTCTATACAGCTGATATATCAGGCTAGAAAAGTAAGAGGCATTGGCATCTTCCTCCGGGTTTTCTGGAAAAAACAATAAAACAAAAATAAAAGATGCAAGATCCCAGGCAAATGTTTTCCCTGCCTGCCTGAAGCCGTTCTCCCAGCTTCAAAAATCCAGGAGATGGATGGATCAGGATACATCGATTCAAATGTGCCAATGTTGAAACGCTTCCGTTTCCGACAGGTGAAATGCGGTTGCACGCGCGGGCATGGCTTCAGTTCTGTGTGGGGGACGGGAGCCCACAGGCCTGCCTGGGCTCCAGGGGGCTTACTGGAGGAGTTTCATCTCCAAACACCAGTCTGGTGGTGGGAGCCAGGCATTCCCACCAGCCTGGACTGGGCCAAGCCTGGATCGGATGCATGTTTGCATCAAACTGGACTTCTAGCTGCCTTAAAAATGCAGTCTTGAAAAAAAGGTTAAAAAAGGAAAGGCTGATGCTTTGGCAATTCGTTATCTGTTACACGGTCCAAAAGCCTCAAAACATTATCAGTAGCTTGACTAGTGGCAATTCACCATTGCATGGCTGGTAGTCACCGAGAAACCATTTCTTAATGGTTAACGCTGTCACATTGATTGGGCACGTTTTTCACAGCTCCTCCAGATCGGTTAAATCCACAACCACTTTCAAAAACAGAGTGTCATCTCTGATGTAGGTGTTCTTTGTGTTCTCCAGGACCGCGTGTGGCACGAAGCGCGGACATCCGGAGGCAATGTTCATTTCTCCATCCGGCCTTTTGAAACTGCTGCTATTGGGGTCAGCTCTAAAAACTTCCACGATGTGATTTTTTTTCCCGCTTTGGTCCAGAAGCATAAGCGTAACTTTTTGCTTGAAAGGCCACAGTAGCAGCGAGTCAAACTCCCCTCTCATCACTACGAAGTAGAGAGAGACGTGTGTTCCCTTTCCTGAGCCATCCCCGTTCAGGTAGGCTCTCGCACATAACCTGTACCCGCAGCGGCTGGTATAAAAGGGCTGGCTGAATATGGAGAGGACACGGCCTTCCACCGCTTCTTTTTTCTTCATCTTGTAGTCTGTGATTTTCCAGATTAATTTCCCATTGTAGCACGTGCCTTCCAAAAGCTTAAATCGTTCTTCGTTTTTATTGAGCTGTGCTTTGTGAATATTGATCTGGCGATCATGTTTGCTGGACTGACCTTCCAAAACAACTTGGGGTGGGAAAGAGAGAGAAACATTTGGTAAAATAAAACTGCTGGAGGGCTGGATACAAAACCAGACTCAAGCTGGCAAACCTGAACTACTCAAGCCTGAGTACCAGCTGCTAACTGGTGTGACTACACTTGTTAACTTTTTTTTTTATTGTAATTGCAGCTGGTAGGTGAATAAGGAAACCCAGTACCTGCAGGCCAGATTTAATGCCAGACTATGGATAGTACCACTGCCTCCATCCCAGTGCACCAGCCTGACCAAGCCCAGCTCTCTGGTCCTGCAGCATCCCAGGAATTCGGGATACAATGCGGAGCAGGGGAAGGCGGGAGGGCACAACGCGCACCACCACAGCTTGTTCTTAGAAAGCAAGAAGAAAGCGCTTTCTGGCTAATGGCTTCAAGTGACTGACTGCAGCACCAGAGCCCCTACTTCACCACCGGTAAATCACAAAAAACCCACACTTGCGCAGAAAAGAAACGAAAATCCCAACACACCCAAGCGCTGATCGTACGTCTCCATCAGGGCAATCTTCTGTTTTACATTTTCAATTGTGTCAAACAGGGGTCGCAAGTCTAATTTGCTTTGCTGCTGGTTTGCCATCTGTATTAGCTGCTTCACTTGTGATTCCAGGCGCGCAGACTTATCCAGGTGACTGGCCAGCGCCTTCCCAGCACATGTCATCGCAAGAGGGTGGCAGCAGAGACAAGACACATTCATAAAATGAGCCATTTCATTTCAAATAAGAAAAAGAAGCCTTTAGCATGTCAGCAATATCAACTGTATGGTGTATTTGAAAGTATTCTGCTGGCTTAGCAACATAGCCAAATGCTCCTTCACAATTAATTTGGGCATCCAGGCTGGATGGGCCTTTGGGCAACCTGGTCTAGTGGAGGGTGTCCCTGCCCATAGCAGGAGGGTTGGAACTAGATGGTCTTTGAGGTCCTTTCCAACCCAAACCATTCTGTGATTCTATGATTTAGTGACTGAGAAGCCATCCCTTACTCAGATCCATTTGTACTGCATCGCTTCATTCAACTGATTATTCAAATTTACATGTGCTGTGAGGATCTGGCCGTGAGGATTTACACAGTGCTTGTTGCCTAGATCAGATATCCAAACTTCTTTATCGGTTAAAATGAAAAGACGATACTGTATTGGAAAAAAACCAAGAAGGGCTTGCAAAGTGTCTGGGAGACATTAATAGCAGGGCAATAACAAATACTAACAACTATTACTGGATAAACACATTCAAGGATACAAGAAAGCAATTGGCCAAAAAAAGATAATGTCTCACCTGTGTGCTTACCATCAAGTTGCTATTTTTACCAAACAGTTGCGTAAACTGTCTGAATTCTTTCTCACATTTTTTAATGGCCTCTGCTAGCTGCTGGATTTTAATCTCTTTGCATTCCAGGCTCTTATACAGATCAGATATCTACAGATGGAAAAACCAGTAAAAATGCTAAGGCACACCAAGATATACAACGATCAAATTAAAACATATGTGACTATATAGGAGAAAGCGGAAAAGTTGACAAAGCAACGCCTCTAACTTAGCTAGATATAGCACTACTTAATTCACAATTCGTGGATAAGCTCTGACAAGGATGGAATATAAGGTAATCATATGCTTTAATAGATCTGTGTGGCAACAGGTGCAAAGAGATTCATATCTCTCATCCCCATCACAATGACCCACTTGGCTTTACAAGGGGATACTACATACTTACTTGCACATACCAATGTGCACGTGTGGGTTTTTTTCTTCCCCTCTACTGAGGTCTAACCAGTAAAAGAGATGAGTCAGTGAAGGATACTAACTCCAAAACCAAGCTGGAGCACTTTGGGGCACTTATTTTTAGCGTAAACAAGCAGAAGAGTAAGTCAACCATCAGTGTGGACGCACCCACCTTAGTAGGATTGGGCACGCACCCAGCCTCACCTGCTGGGAGCCGCAGAAATGATCGTGAGCGGAAAGGTGCTCCCTGTCACTACTCCGTGCTGCCTCTACAGAGGGAGCGACCTGGGCGTCTAAAGGCTCCTTGTCGGAGCAATGTGACTGGCCCCTGAAACTTTAAAATGGTCTACTTCCAAACCTCGTATCCGCTGTAAGCAGAGACCGAAGGCAAATGACACGAGCGATGGCAACGAGCCTCCCGCCGTGTTTGGTGGAGAATGAATGTGCCTGAGCACAGGGAGGTTTCCATCTAATTGACTGACTTCACTAGAAGAGCTTAGCCTGACTTCTGAGGTGTGCACAGACGGTAAAAACAGCCCTTTAAAATGTAGCTGAGCTAAACCAGGCAACAAATGCAGAATCTCGTATCATCCTCCAACCAGCCAAGCGCTGCTGAAGAGTGCTCGTTAAATACGCTTTACCTGCTCTTCCAGCCGGGAGTTCTTGTCTAAAATCTGCAGCATGTGTTCCCTCAGGGCACCGTTTTCATGTTCGGCAAGTTTCCCTCTTTTAACCTGAGTGAGGTAGAGGGGGAAGTGGAGGAATAAAATAATAAGATACACAGATTTTTGAAACTGTTAGTAAAAAAATTATTGATGCAAGCATTTAAAATGTCTCCTCTGTGCTTTGCAATGGGGGAATGGCAGTCCTGATTCTCTAGAACAGCATCTTAGCCAATACTAGAAATGGTTGTGAAAGAACAAAAATTGATTATTTTGATTAATTACTCCGATTGGTTTGGGAGACAAATTCCACTCCCAGTACAAACAAGATCTATAAACCAGTACCTTTACAAGACAGCCGTACTGCTTATACGGGCAGTCCACTTCTGCCTCGGGACACACAGCGTGGTGCTTTTCAACCTGCATGTATTAACAAAGAAACTTGCAATGAAATAAATATTAGGGAACTTGCTGCGTTGATAAAAATCTGAACGCCTGCATAAAAGGTGAATAAAGGCCAATGTCATGACACCACTGATCACAAAGAGGAAAATGAATATTCAGAGTCAATAAGCAAGCCAGATATTATCCCTATACTGCAAAATGCCAATGCTTTGCAGTGACCGAATATCTCACTGCTAAGATGGGTCATAGATCACTTCTAGGACAAAACAAAGAATGTACTTAGAGCAATGAAGTTTTATCGGCATGGGCCAATGTGGTCTGCAATGTAATATTCAGTTTTCATAAACGTGCGTGATCTGCTAAATCACAGTATGTGAAAAAAACAATAGTACCTCCTTTTTCAGAATTATTTGTGAACAGTTTTGGAGACAAGGCACAGGATAGTCAGGACAGTCATTTTTCTCATGATTCTGGGGAAAAAGAAACAAAACAAGGCAATGGTTTGCATTTTTGTAGTGTAGCATACATAGAGGAGGCTATTAATTTTGGCATGCAAAAAGTAATCCCAAACATACACGTGCAAGCCCCATATCACAACGTTGTTCATAAGAAAGCAACGGTAATTGGTATTATTTAAAGCACCTTTATACTTTCTCCTTCAGCTACTCAGCCAAATTTTGTTTCGGTTGTCAAGCTCCATTCAGCAATAACGTGCTATGGATTCCCAGGGAACGGTTTATAATCTTACCTTTATGTTAATTAACACCACGTATTTATTACAGTACTGACACATTTCTTCTCGAAATTTACAGTGCCGGCTCAAGTGCTCTTTCAAGTCTTTCCGAAGAATTTGATCACAGCATCCATCATTAGTGCATTGCACACTTTCAAACAAACACTGCTGAAGATGCTCCTGCAACATGCAACAGCAAATTAAACCTCAAAGTGTTTCACTGCATCTGCAGGTGCCCAACAGACCCACAGAAACATCCGACAGTTTGGTAACAAACAAAACTCCAAACACTCTTTCCTCCATAAACTTTTTCCTTTTCCAACCTCAAAACTAAAGTGAACGTGAAAATTTGGAGAGTCCTTTGCATGACTCTCACTTTTCATTCAACTGATACCCCAAAAAAGGCCCAAATGGCCAGTGTGTCTTGGCAACTTATCTCGAATCAACCATGACGTGGCGCGTAAGCACGCAGAAGGTGTGTATAGACACTATGGATATACTAAAACTACATAAAGCAAACGGTACTTATTAAACAAATGACCTAAGGCAAAGCTGGAACAAGCTAGCAGCCATAATATTTTGAGCTTAACATTTGTTACTTACAGCGTATAGCTAAGTCATAATCCATGTACTTAAACCACATTGCTACAATAACTCTGAGGAAGACAGAATCACTGGAATTTAGCTTATAATAAATGCACAGAATTCACATGAAAATCAAAGGCTTCAAAATTTGATCAAACTAACCTGGTATCGTCCCAGAATTATTTTTGAATTGCAGTCAGGGATGTTTTTGCAGAACACATGCAAGTTGAGAACTTCTCTTTTACAGCAGTTGTCTTTGAATACCTGTAAAGGAAACAAACCAGCCTTCATACTGCAGCCACACAGGGTGTTATAACGAGTATAAAAGAGCAAAACATCATAACAAATCTTTTAAGCACACAAGTATAGACTCCATAATTGCGAGTATGGTTCTTGACAATTCATATTGACAATGTATACTAAAAATGCGAATTAATTCTAATAAGCATAGGGGTTTTTCTCCATATAGTTATTCCACAGATGCTGGCCCATCCCACAGCCAGCAGAATTAGCAGCTCAGGAGCTCCAAACCTGCTGCCAGAGCCTGCCTGTACCTAGAAGAAAGCAGCTGGAGGTAACGGGCCCCAAAGGCCAAACCTGCTCCGTGTGTCCTCCTCCAGTGCTTGAGCAGTGCAGAGTGCCTTTGGGATGGAGACGGTGCTGAGATATCCCTCCTATAGACTCTGAGGCACTGTTCCGCGTTGGGTATGCAGAAGCAAATTAAGCCCCCCAGAGCAAACTTGCAGTCTTAATTAGGGATCTTCCTGTAACAGGCATTATAAAGCTGCTTGTGTTGCACCACTGCCATCCAAATTTGCACGGAGTAGAAGAAAGCGACCACCACTAGTTGGTGCAAACTCACCTTGTCGTGGTGTGGTGGCTTGCGTTCCCTGTTGGGCCAGACTAAAATGTTGCACCCTGGCCCTCCAGGTTGGGGGTTTTGTTTTGGGCTAACAACCCAATCATGTAAAAAACAAAATCTGTTACAGAAATTGCAACAACACTATCCCACCGGGTTCGGTGGCATAGTGTTGTTGCAGCCCTATGCTCCTCGAGGAGTAACAAGGACGAAACAACAAACAGAAGAAAGCGAGTGAAAAAACGAAAATCACGTGGACAGTCTGATTACAATTTCCTATCAGGAATAGGAGAGAAAGAGGCAAGAAACATTTGATTTTCACTGGAAAATTGATTCTGGCAGGACCGAGTATGTAGCATACTTGGCATATAAACAAGGACAAATGAATCCCTTACAAAAAAATCAGTAGCTTCCAAAATAAGAAGCATGAACATGTCTTTCCTTCTAGAAAGCTACCAAAAGGTAGATTAAGTCTGTGGGATTAATGAAATATAATGGAAATGGTTAAGGCAGCAAATTATAACCAAGTAAAACCCAAGACAATCAAATAAACAAGATCCCCCAGCAAGATGGGGCATTAAAAAGGCAAGTCAATAAACTCTCTACTAAAAAAAGACATCTGGCAGCTAGGGAAGATTTAAAACCTTGTGAAAATCTTTGACACTTTACTGGGAAAACAGAGGACTAAACCAAAATAACTTCAGAACATAAGGTATAAAATAAAGCTTTAGCTATACACCCGTACTTCCTTTCTGGGAGAGCATCGCTGAATACACCGCTTCCCTTAGCATCGTTGCAGAGACAAAAACTGCTCTGCCCCCGGGGACTAGCAGACTAAAGAGCCACCTTGTTCTCAGCTGCTTTGCCTTTTCCATGCAGATGTTGACTGCTGAAGCTAAGCTACAGCCACTTACCTCGTGCATTTTTATTGTTTCTTTGTCGACAGGACAGGTGGGTACTGCATTCAACTCTCTAGATCAAAAGAAGAGTCATGTTAACCCACAGAAAACTTCACTGATTTTATGAAGTTGGGCTATGCTAGAACCTGACTCTGGCAGAAGTCAGTACTAGATACCATAAAACTCAAAAAAAGCACTTCATAACCACTATCATCTAGCAACTACACAGCCAAATTCTGCCCACAGCTCTAAGAGGGTATTAAGCTGCAACAGCAAATATGTAACAGAAAGCAGAGTTTGTCCTATGAGCGTTAATAAGATGGTTTTTAATTACGAGGACTTTGTCAGTCTCTGGCCATCTGCTGCTCACAAATGTCATCTCTGAAAAAATCCCATCGCGTGCATTAAACCCAGCCTTTGCCTTGCGCAAGCAGCGTGTTCCTTCCTACGCCGGTAAAAGAAGATCTAATGGCTCCTGTCTTAAAAGGCTTCCAGAAGTCCTACGATCAAGGACAATAAAACACTTGTCGAGGCAGTGCAAAGAGCAGGCAACCCAGAGAGAGAAAGCGGCAAACACAAAGCATCTAAAATTCATCGAAGGTAAATGGAGACATCCATCCACATAACGGGGCTTCTCTGCAGCCTTCCCGGGCCAAATCCTACCCTCAGGTACACCAAACAGTACGCAATGACTTTCCAGACAGGTCTGTGGGGCAAACTTATTTGTACCTGCAGGTAAATCCCAAGCCGATGGATGCCAGCAAGCCTCGTGGTCCGACTGTAGTATTGGGTAACTCTAACATCAGTTTTATAACTCCACTAACACCAAAGAAATTACACAGAAGCAAATGAAAACAGCTTAATCTAACCGCCAGTGCCAACGCCGTGAGACGCCAGTGGAACAAACTCACCCAAACAGCACAACAGGAGACAGACAGACAGCCTCTCACGCAGCAGTGCTTAGCCTTACATCAAAAATTTCTTTACGCTGACTTCCCTGCAGTTGCCAGCGCTGGCTAAGGTCTTGAAAGACACCTTCAAAACGCTGAGCTCGCAGCCATCGAGTTCAACAGAGTCTTTCCCTTGACTCCTTCAGTGTTTTATCACATCAATGCTATCATTGTGGCACTCACTGCTGATTTACAGAAGGCGTTGAACTCTTTTTTAGGAAGGGGAGGACGGGGAGCTTGTGGATGCAGAAGGGGTTTGCACTGACCTCAAAGAAAGAATGCACTGCTGGCAAAATCGGTGGCCGCATCCCGTCTGGTGGGGATTGCGCAGGACGAGGTGGCAGTAGGTGCACTTGTACCGGTCTTCTAAGGTTTCCACAAACTTGTAGTCGGCGTCAGGCTCAAAGTCCAGAGAGACGGCGCTGGCAGAGTTCTGGCGCGTGAAGATGCCCGAGAGACCCGCGGGTTCGTCACAGGCCATGGGAGCTGCACTGGGAACCAGGCACAGGGAGAATCCCTTCAAATATTCACCGGCAGCGAGGCCGCCTCGCTACCCCTCGCAGCAGGCTGTGGCTGTCGCTCGCGGTGGGGCTGGCATCTGCAGCGGGGTGCGACAGATCTCCAAGGAAAATGCGGCGCCAACTGTGGAAGAACGACAAAATGCTCAGCGAACCACAAAACGATGGTTACGTGACAAGCACCAAAGCACACTTCTTTGGAAAAGAGTTTCACAATCTGAAAATTATTCCCCAGAATAAAGATATTTTATGTTTTTTTTAAATTTTCTCGAAGGAGGTCTTAGTCTCAAAAAAATTACAAGTCACAGACAAGGCCGGGGAAAGCAGAGGCCAAGTCTTGGCCCCAGTGTCCACCAGGAAAGTCTACAGTTAGCGTACAGGCCACCCACATGACTTCATTGCACTAGTTCAAGCAAGAGAGAGCTTTGTGGTTTACAGCAAGGAACATGTGGGGAAAAAAAAAACCAGCAAGGGGATGTTACCTTCAGTTTAGGTGTGACAGCAGTCAGAGCCTCTTAACTTGACATCTTTCTTTTCTCAGTTGATCACTCATTTATAGCAGTACACTCTAATCCTGTTTTTTTCAGTTTTACTTGTTTATGTGCAAGTTCTTGGCTATATTAACCCTACCTGAAAGAAATGTTGAAGAAAAAAAAAAAAAAAAAAAAGAGAAAATTGCAATCAGAAGTGTGATCTAAGTTTTTCTCTCGACCTACCAAAGCTCATACACACCACAGACTACAGTCTTAGTTTTCTAATGGGAAAAACCAGCAACATTTGTTTCCAGCCCTAAGTCACAAACCTTGAGATTTTCCACCGGTCCCTCAATCTTGCAATACTTTCTCTGCAAGTAGCTCAAGACCCAGAACCACTCCGGTTTTCATTTCTTGCGGCTTTGCATTCAGAAGATATTTTTTCCTCACAGGATGTGTACAAAAGCGCAACGCACCTGAGCTCTCGGATCGTTTTCATGGGTGGTGGGGGGGGAAGTGCTCAATTCGATCGCTGTGCTGTGGGAAGCTGCTTCTCCTCCGTGTGCATCACCCTCCCTGTCAGTCACTCTTACTGGCACCAGCACCTCTCTGAGAGCTCTGACTCAGCTCCCGTAAGGTCACCAAGGGTACCTGCTGCTTTCCTAGGGAAGCAGGGCCAGCACATCACCATTAATAGCCTTACGGCCGGCATTAAACCCTACGCCAAGCGCTGATATACTGCTTGCTGCAATGGGTTCCTGGCCCACGGAGGCAGTGATTAGTATTGCGCTACGCGGAGCGGGAGCACAGCCACACGCCTCCTGGCCTTCGGAAAGCAACATCCATTTTCCTTGTTGTTGTAAAATCCCATACTGGGCAAGGAAATTCTGTCGCCAGGTAAAGTACCTGACTCAAAATCAAGCCAAAGCACTTAACCAGTGAAAGCGTCTTTCGCAACAAACATTTACGTGCCTCTTACTCAGCACCCTTGTTCTGGGCTGTACAGGGTATTTACCTGCCCAGCTTGTGAGAGCCTCCCTGCCCTCCACTCGGCCGGGTGTCAGACTGACTCCAGCACTACTCATGTTGGTAACCCATGGGAACATGAGCCCTAATCATAGTCCAGGCAGAAAGACTTACTATTCCAACTGGAGTTTGCAGATTACCCTGTTCGGTCCCTCCAAATGAACAGCCTTGTTTCAAACCAGAAACGATTGTCCACGTCGCTCCTTTCAATTTGTTAACAGCTGACCTTTCCTCCTCTGAAAATGGGGTTCCTGGTTCTCCGATGCTTAATAAGGAGCACTTTTATTTTCCCCACGTCGACCAGAGATGCCAAAATGCAGCCCGAGGTATTACTAGCCTGGTGCCTGGGCGGCCTCCGGCGCAGACGCCAGCAGCAGAGCGTGCCTGCGGCTTCGAAGGCAGAGGGAGGGCTGCCGCCATTGACTTCCACAGCACGCCTACCTACAGCAGGGGTTCCCTACAGAGTCATTCGGCCGCTGGCTGGCGAGACCCCCGAAACACGATTCCTTCCTCTCTCTGACTACTGCTCTCTCCCATTTACATGGCATCCAATTTCCCGAGTCCTGCTGCACCCCAGGAATTGTATCACCCGATGGCGTGGTTCAGCAAGTTAATGCTGCACTGTGTAAAAACGTGTAAAAAACCACCACCACCAACAACAACAAAAACTATCTATGTTTTGCCCGGTTTTGCCTTTAAGGGTCTACCTCAAGTCCTGAAGTACTTCCAGCTGGGGTGAACAATGTTACAAATGTTAAGAAGAAACATTAAGAAGAAGCATTAAGAAGAAACGCAGCCACCAGCCCAAAATCCCATCCCGAAACTCCTTCAGAGCTCCCGCCGCTAATTAAATCGAGCACACTCATTCCCATCTCCTTCTGCAAGGAGCACTCTGCTGTGGTGCAACCTCCTCCAGCTCTCTTGCTGAAACGAGAACCTTCATCTCCTTAAACACCTCCGTAACGCACCGACATCCCCAACCCAGATCCCGTCCCTAAAAAAAGGAGGCCCTCAGCATCTCCGGGAAAGCGTCTCCTCCGCCTCAGCCCCGCTCAGGAGCGCGTTGCGCAGCTGAGGGCACCTCATGGCGCAGGGAAGAGCCCTTCAGGCCACGGGCGAGCCTGCCTGCTCCCAGGGCGTTACGGAAACCTCCGGCTGCCCAGAAGACTGGGGACGGTAGCCGCCGCTGCCGGCCTCGCAGGGGGTTTGCAGCTGTTTTGCTGGAGGAAAGGGGCTGCCTCAGGAGAAGGCCCGTGGATGGCGACGCTTCGCCCGAGCCGGAGAGGTGCCCGCGTGAATCGGCGGGGGAGACGGGCTCCGAGGAGCCGAGAACGGCAGCCCTGGGGCAAACCCACCGCCGGCCAGCGCTCGGTGGGACGGGATCCCAGCCACGGCAGGAGGCGTGTGACTCCCAGCCCAGCACCCACCGGTGACTCAGGGCGGATTGCAGAAGCTCTTCTTCCACTTCTGGCCTCCCGCGCCTGTGCTCTCTGAACCGAAACCAAAGGGAAACCGTCAGGGAAAAAAGTGCTTTTTTATGACAGCCAGAGCACGCCGATGGTTAACTGAATCAATTTCCTGCTTACGCTAATGTCTGGCCTGTGTAGGAGATGAGGTACGCTTTCACTTCTGCCTGTTCACAGCTAAGAGCAACGGGAAGGCATCCTTTCTTTGTGTACGCTGCGATTTTTCAGCACGTGTGTCAACCGTAATGCTGTTTTAAAATGTTAGGGAGCGGCGGACTCGTGCTGCATAGTGATGCTCGCGTGGCAGATGCACGATGCAGGTGGCAAAGGGATGTTCTTTGCAACAGCACACGCACGAAAAACCCCCATCTATGGACACTGAAAATCTACACCCCCTCAAAAAAAAAAAA
>VXBL01007262.1:540667-570372 GCA_013400195.1 Aramus guarauna
CCCTGAACCGAGGGGGCAGGAAGGCAGCCTTCAGAGACAGTGTCACCCACCGCCCGGGGCCTCCCCCACCCGGGGCCGCGCCCGGCCAGCCCCGACCGCCGCCTCCGCCCCGCGCAGCCCCGGCCCCGCNGCCGCTCCGGAGGCCGGCGGCGTTCCCGGGTTGGAAGGGAAGCGGCGGTGTTCCCCCTGCGTCCTCGGAAACGGCAACGCCGCTTAGCTTGAACGTAAGACCGGAGCTCCGGGGCCCCCGTGGTTCAGGAAGGCTCCCCGGCAGCCCCCCGCCCCTCTCCCGCCTTCGCAGCCTGCGCGGAGTTCACCACGGGGCTCCGCAGCCTCCCAGCCGCTCCGGGAGATTTGACAGAGCCAGGACAAAAGTCCTCCGCAGGCGACGGAGTTAGTTTTCGAGGAAGGGCTAATGAGAGTCCATGGCGAGGAGCAGCGCTGTGTGGGTAGGGAGCAGCAGACTTCACCCGCTCCTCCTTTGGGCGATACTCGCATCTCTGCCTGCATACCTGCAATAGTTACTCTTTTTTATTATTTACATCTACGGTACTGAAAACAGCAAAACAAACCCATGGTAAATACACAAAGAACACAGGCATTAGCCATTACCACATGCCAGTATTATTTGCTAATTACTCAAGGCATACCAAAGGACTTTTTCCAACACAGCCGTCCTCCAGCCAACAGCACCAACACAATTATTTTACTGCTCGCTCCCCATCACAAAGTGCAGCACTGCGTTCTCTTTCTTTCGCATTAAACCGCCTCTAGAAAAGCCAGTCTCTAAGGAAAACACCGTACTACCCCATGCACAAAAGCACTAAGGCTGTCAAAAAAGAAACAATTGGGCTATGTGATCCAGGTTGTCTTAAGATGAGCTCTAAAAATAATAGTAATAAAATGGTTTCAGGAAGACTCTTCTTTTGCTGATACGACTGAAGACTTGCCACTGCCAGGGTGTCAGTCCATGTTGTATTGATTCTGGGAGTCCAGCACAGGCCTGGAGGCCGTTACTACAATAGAGACCACGTCTTGCAAAAATTGAGGACTTTTTTTTTTTTTCCCTTAGCTTTTAGGAATATCCTGATTAGTCTGGCTACTACTTATCCGGGAAGTTCACAGGAACATCCATCAGAACAACAGGCATTATATTTCTGTAAGTAAATATTTATGAATGTAATTGAATAGTTTCTTTAGAGATGGGATCAGGTTCCCAAAATGGACATTTGCTGCGCTCGTGATCCTCCTGCTGCAGACCATTAGAATTCCCCAGAATGGAGCTTTGTGGTGACAAAGACTTATCAAAAGGATCATCCCATATCAGGGTGCAGGCATTGCTTTTAAAATCAGTGGGCATTGCAGGCCTGGTTTGCCTTACGACAAAATAATATCCCTGAAGCAGCAACAGAGATCACGATCCCCGAATCTCAGCACTTCCTTTTGTGCCAGTCCAAGGGAAAAACTTCCAAGTCAGTAACAGCAACGAGGATTTATTTTGCTGCCATAATTATTTCAGTGTACAAAGCTACACTGAAAAAGAGCTTTAAGATTAAAGAGTAATTGATGCAACTGCAAAGTCACAGCCTTCGCTAGTGAAAAAGCGCTCCTGTAGTGTCAATTTTAAGGACGTCTGTTATAAAAAACGAGCCAGTTGCTTATTAAATAGTCCAGATACTGTTGCCTGTGTATTTTGCCTCACCTCCCTACCCAACTATAGATTTTTGATGCCTAGTTCATCAGTAACAGACTGTAAGTGGTGTTAAAGAGTTAGTTTGCCTTTTAGATCTCACATTCAGCTTCCTGTAATCTTAAAGCAGACGTCTGTTGGGACGGTGCCTGCTTTTCACCTGCTCAGAGAAAGGCAAACTCTTGAGGTTGAGCTATTGCAACCTCAGGAAAAGCTGGAGGGTCACCACATTTGTTAAAGATACCGAGTTGCATTCAGCACAATTTACAGTGCGCTGTTTTGCACCGGAGCTGTGGCAGCTGCTAACTGCTCTCTGGCTTCCTTTGCATTTTTAAACGCATCTCTGAGCAAGCAATTTCGAAGTGTTTGTCGTTGCCCTGACTGAGCTGCTTTTGCTTGACACCCACATTTCAGCCTCCCATCAGCCGTAACTTCAGTCTGTTCCCTTCTTTTGCCAGCAAGAGGCACAATTTGTTCTAGTCACCTTCATCCTAAACTCTTCCCTAAACTCTGCAGTTCTGCTCTATTCATACAAACTCCCACATATATAAGCTACTGGTTTGTGTTCTGTTTTCTATAAACTACAAAGTTTCCAGAATAAACACTGTATGATTTAAGAAAAAAATCCCAACAAAGACCTAAGGACAGAGGTAACTATAATTCCTTTTGCTCACGTTCAACTGAAAGACAAATTAAACTGCTTTACTATGATGTGCAAAGTTTAGTGATTGTTTTATTAATGCAGAAATACCTGCTTAACTTCATACCCATTCTGATTTAAAGTGCAACAATTAAATCTGATAGCTCTCGTACATCCAGATTTTGCAAGTGCTGTTCCTAGAAGACATCATTCAGATTATGCCTTGCATTTGTAAAATCTGTCATTTTTTAGTACCGAGTTGCTTTATTAACTAAAATAAACTGTACAAAAAGCTGTAGAGTTACATTAGCTTTGAACAATGTAGGATACACGTTCTCTGCCAAACTTTAGTGTGCAAACATTTTACATTTTTTAAAGTGACAAAATTAAGCCAACCTTGAAGTCAGAGTTCATTACTACATTACAAAACAGGAGACTAGATATGGCAAAAGAAATTCCCCACTGAAATCAACACCATTGTATAATTTTATTTCTAATTCTTAAAAAAATATAAATGAATTTAGAAGAGAATCACAGTATAAGGGCCCTAACATATTAGACCATTACAAGGTACATAAAAATAGAAGACACAGATTTCTTTGAAACTTTAATCCTTTGATTAAGCAGCAAGCATATCACTCTCCAGGCAAACACTGCTTAAAACAAACCCTACCCCCCAAAACAGGACGTGCAAACTGTATGCACATATTCTGCAAAGCACACAATAAAGACATTTTGCTATGTACATACTTATTTAGTACTACAAATGCTAGGAGTTCCCTACTGTGTGCTACAGTGTATGCAAATTAAGAAATACTACCCATCTCTGACCCTCCCTCCCCCCTTCAAATACAGCACCTTTGCCCAGTTATAGAATATTTAAACAAGATTAAACGGAATTACAATGTACTGAACAGTTTTATAGCAGTTGGCGGTGGCCAACTGTACTGCAACACCCAACATTCTGCATACTGAAGTCTATCGACAAGAGACAAGACAAAAATTAGCAAAGGTACAATACACACACCTGGGAGACTCGATGCTATTAAAAAAAAAAAAAAAAGAAAGAAAAAGAAACCCTGAAGATGTATCTTATCACTTTTAACAATTAAACTGAGATACTTAGGATGTCAAAACGTACCAGATTGGTTTTGTATCGGTTTTAAAGTCTGGAGAGCAGCCAGATTTGTGTGTAGCTGGTGAGGGGACACTTATGACTCCCAGAACACAAGTTTCAGTGACCACAAACTCCTCGGTGCTTGCTTTACAATGCTGCTTTTCTTAGGCGAGAGGTCATCTGACGCTCACAGAGTGGCTAAGCATCTACGCCGATGCAAAAGAAAATTTTAAGGAGGACCTTTTGTACGAGACCTCAGCACACCAGGAAAAGCTGTTTGGAAGGGAAGAAGTAAGAACTTCCCTTTGCACATAAAAAAAGACCTTAGCCAGCTCCTAAACTGATCGTTAGACCATCCAATTTATCTGTGAAAAAGCCTAGGGAGAGCACATTCCATTTTTAAATAAAGTCTCATTTTAGTCAAGGGCAAATCTAGTTAATAACAGAATGGATTTAAAAGGATTTTCAAACACCATGTCAGCTATAAGCAAAAGTAATTTTCTAAATAGTATGGCCGTCAACATGAATGCCATTACATAGTCAAGAATGCAATATTTTTCGATAGCTTGATTCAGGTCACAGTTTCAAACAGTGCTACTCAAATTTGCAGCCTAGTTTACTTGGAGGGTAGAGGCACCTACTTTTTAAAATAATAATAAAAAAGACATAAAAACCCACCACTAACACCTCCCACCCCCCAAACATTGCTGGGCATAAATCAAGGTTTCAGAGAAGAATGCAGTGGAAAGAAAACTTTTCAATCTCCTAAAATTTGGAAGCAATTTTTAATACCCAAATGTAGATTTTACTTATTCAATAAAATAAATTAAACACCACCCCCCACCCACGCCCAATAGCCTCAATTCAGCTAATCAACTTTGCCAGAAATCAGAGATAATCATGTAACAGCAAGACTAGGCTGGCAGCAGGTAACTCCACTGCCACAATATTCTACTACCACCATCAGCCTCTCTATTTCCCTCATGAATTCTTAGGCAAGATCTCAATGATCTAACATACACAAACTGCACACAGCCATTCTCCGAGGAATGAAATTCTACTGTACTTAAATTAGAAGAATTAGTGGAATAACAAATTAAGTTAATGGTTCTTGCTCTATGGTTCCTCTCCTGTCATCCCCCTGGGTGGTGGAAGTTGCTGTCTCTCTCTCCACCCCAGCCCACAAGAGATATTGCAGCAGGAAACTGGACTCCTGTTTTCAGTTAACTTCTATGAGTAGAACACGCATGAAATTTACTAAGTTTGGTACAATAGCTCATTGAGTCTTCAGAATACTCTTTCAGGAGTATTTAATAAGACAGTACCTTTTTAAACAAGAAAAAGTGTTCTGGGAAAAACACGAAGAGAAGAAACACCTACATTTTACAAGTGCGTGAAATGCTTCTACTGTTACCTAAACAGGGCCAAAAATTCTGAATCTAAGGCCATTATTTATTTGCACTAAAAAGTAAAAAACAAACAAACAAAAACAAAAAAAACCCCAAACCACAAAAAAGCCCAGTAATAATTCACACACACAAAAAAACCAACGCTACATTTAAGTCTCCTACAATATTACCTATTTCTAGATTTGCCAGACTATTTTCCTGTAGTTAGATGCTTGACTACAAAGAACTGTAATAAAATAAATAGAGTAAAAATCAGTTAAACAAAATCTTGGTGTGTTGAACATTTATTCATTTAAGAAGTTAGCTTCCTTCAACAGTTATTCATATTGAGGAGGGCTGTATTGTAGGTCGTGTTCTGCTGTACAAGTCTTCGACATAAAAATATTTTTATACAGGTGGTCATTCACGTGGTTCTGTTTCTAGTTATTGGCTTGCTCCTCTGTAAAACTGGTCTGATACCTGCGAAGGCTTGCTTTTTTCTCCCCTTCATTATTTGGAAAAAAAAAAAAAAAAAAGTACATTGATACAATTTTTCAAATGTAGGAGTTAGCATAATTCTGCTTTATTTCTTCAGTGCAGAGTGGACTGAGATTCTGTCTGAATTCCAATAAGCGAGGGTGGCTGCTGGCCGCTAACCGTGGTTAACACTGGCCTTGGGTTTAGACGAGGAGGCATGGAATTAGCTGGGCGGATGAGCGGTGGGGGAGGCTGATTTAGAGTCGGCCTTGGCTGAATAAATCGCGCCTGCTGTTGAAGTGGCGGAGGCTGGCGATGGAGAGCAGGAGCAGCAGGAAGCGCCGGACGAAGTAACGGGGGCGGCTGATTTAAAGTTGCCATGGGAGCGGTAGGTGCTGGAGCAGATGCCTGTGCTGGAGGTGAAGGGCCTAAACACTGAGTGGCCGGAGTGCTTTGTGCCTGCACAAAGGACAAAGACAAGACTGCGTGAACAGCCATCCCGGCCAGAATGCGACGCAGTTGGGCTGCCACTGGCCACTACACAGGAAACAGCATTTAAAAAAATACAAAACAAAAAACTGAGAAGTTACTGAAAAGAAATCACCAACCAAAACATTATAGACAGCAGAACTAAAAATATTTACGAAGCAAGAGTCTTCTTCTAGAACAAGAACTGTATTTTAACAATAAAACAGTAACGTGATCGTCACTATGAAAGGTGCAGTCCTGCTCCCAGCTGGTTAACGACATTGGCTGAAGTTCTATGCAAGCTCATCATCATTCTTTAGAATGTGGTTTGCCACTCCACACCAGTTAACCTTACATTATATCACTAAATAAAATGCTGTTCCTCAACCCATGCTTACTTATTTCTGGTACACAAAACACACCTCATCTTCTTCATCAGTGCTCTTTCCTGATGGCACATTAGAAGTATTTTTTGTGTCCTCCCCTAAAGCAGAAGCATCACCATTAGAAGCCAGGGTTCCTTGTTCCGCTTCCCATTCCTGCAATACCTCCTCTAAGTTAAACCGACGCCTGTAGTTTACAAAGAAGTTCTTCACTTGGCCAACAGTCTTGTTGCCAATTACATCTGCAATAGCTTGAAAATCTTTACCATATTTTCGGACACCTGGAAGGCAAAGTAAATAACATAGCTGTGAAGAATCAGTCAGACACAGCTACGTGTGATGTATTTATAGAGAGAACCTATGGGACCTGCAAACCAAGGACTCGCTAATTAGGAGGACTTCTCAATTAGGAGGTGGCCTCAATTTCCATTAAAACAAAATAATTTTTAATTGCACAGCTATCAACATACAAATCAAGAACTTTATTAAAAGGTCATTACCCACTCTTCTTAAAGATCCTGGCTTACTCACCAAGCCTCCCAACCTAAAACCACAGAGATCTGGCCTCTGACAAATAAAGTAAATCCCTCAGTGTGCTGGCAGTAAGGGCAGAAGCCCAAGACAAGTTCAAGACGGGACAGGGAGGGTGACCGAGCATGTGTGTATAGCTGTAAACAGGGTATAACACTAGAAATGTTGAGTGACAAACATTGACAGCTTCTACAGGTTCCCCCTGTGCCAGCTGCATGCCGATCTTTCTTTGCCCACAACCTGTGCAGCAGGAGTGGTAGAGGGCAGAAGCTACTGGACCAAGCACAGGACAGCACAGGGGGGCACATTTCCATAAATCATGATATGCTGCTCATCCCTGTGCTTGTGACACGCTCTGCTGAGGCTACAAGGAACAACTGGCAAGCAATCACCTGACAGTCTTTTTAAAGCTTTTGTCCACCATTTGAGCTGTGTAGAAGAAACTGGGGGTTTGGGACAACCTCCTTGGCACATGTAAGTAAAAATAAGCTATTGGTGTCTGGTTATAAGACAGCCCAGCCCAAGCCTCCAGGATCAAATCCTCCAGCAAGAAGCAGCATGAGAGAAGATCTTTGCCTAGTTCTCTTCATTCATTTTCATATTGACATCACTTTTGTTTACAAGCACTTCACAAGAAAATCACAACACTCACTTTTTAAAGTTCTAAAACTGTATTTGCATATAACACAACAAAAGTATTGAGTACAATGCTCCATATTTTTTAACCTAAAATTGGAATTACAACTTAAAGTTTATTGATTTTTCTCTCAGTTGTATTTTGGGTATGTGTCTAGTTCTTCCTCTTTCCTGTTTAAGAAAAAAAAATCCTCAAACTTTCCAGCATCCTAGAACACAGCTTCTAGCTGCACAAAGTGTATTTTTAATCACCAGCGTCCAAAAGTTTGGAGATTAAAAGAAATAAAACATAATTTTATTCCAGACTGAGTAAACAGGAGACTGATTTTTTGCTCTCAGCTATGCATGCGTGAATTACAATTTGACTTCTGTGAAGCTCCTGATAACTAAACTAATTCAGAACATATGATAGTGCTTAGAGGACAGGCACTTTCTCATTAGAGGAAAAGAAATTTATGCCTGATTTCATGCCTCACTTCAGAAAGTGAAGCAAAGGATTCAGAAAGTGAGAGTTGTTTCAAATCTGAAAGCTATGTTTCTTTTCAACTTAATTGTGAAGAGTATGACCTTCAGAATGTTCTGCTCTCTTCTACTTTCTTCATTAATAGGCACTTCTGATGTGGTAACATAACACTCACTGCAAATTAAGAGAAAAGTTCAGCTCTAGGATAGTAACAATTTCTGTAGCTGAAGCTGATGATGTTTCAACTGTCAAGAGCCAAGCTACATTATTTAAGATCTTTTTTGGGACACACAAAAGAATCCAACCATCCTGACTGCAAGAACCTTGGAAAGAAAACAAAGGGACCTAGCAAAACCATGTGGGAGAGCATGTACCTAGGCAAAGACAGGGATTTGGCTCTGCACTTTATCAGTTGTATGAGGTATCAGCTATACTCCTTAAAAACTGTGTGTGCCCACAGAGCACTCCCTTCCGTGCTTTAATATTCTTTGATTACCCTACCATTACCATCCTAATTTATAATGATCATTAAATGTCCACTGAAACATATCTAACACCTTGTACAATTAATCAAGTGAACAAAGTGCCCAGCAGAACAAAGCACATTGTTGTTTGAAACCTAATACAGACTTCTAGTGATTTCAGCCTTTTCTGTTACTATGCTGTCTATACTTCTTCCTTCCCCTTACTCTAAAAAACAATCGAGCCTGTTGGCTAACTTCAACTAAAGTTGTCACAAATAAGGTCTTAAAGCCAATTTCCAAGCAAACAGCTTGAAAACAGTGTATTTTGCCTTCACTATAAAGAATATCTAAAGAAAATAAAATTTCCTTAGTTTAGCTATGAGCACTACTCATTTTGGATTCTTTTCAGAGTGTTATTTAGTACTGCTCTAGCATCACCACAATGACTTCTACACAACGATGTAGTAAATTCCTTTTAGGCTGCATCAGAAACAGAGGAAGTTCAATACATGTTTATGAAAGTTTATGCATAAGGTGCTGGCTTATCTGTAAGAGTTGATGCCAACCCATCATCCCTTTCAAATTGGTGCACATTTCTTACACATCCTCACACAAATTCTGTGCTAAACATCACCCAATTATTTCTAAAGTGTTTAATCTGTTATTCAATAAGTTTATTAGGTTGCTGAAAGTGAAGCTCAAAAAAGATGACTGCATAGCCTCACTTCACATGAATGACTGTCTGTCTCCCGACTCATCTGAAAGTAGCTCTCATCATGGTAATCCTTCAAGCTCTTCAAAACTTTGCCCAGTTGCAAAGGTGCACTTGAACACGTGCATGCTCAATGTTACAATCTTGAATGTCTAACTCCGAGAAACTCATAAATCCAAGTCTGATGCTGCCTACGCTGCCTAATGTTGTGCAGCTCAGCAAACAGCGAGGCACATAAAGCATTAGCCTGGGTCCAAAGCAATATAATACAGCACCACAACGAGGCAGAAATAGTTAACGGCAACCTCTGGGTTATGAGAGCCGCAGTTTCACTGTGATGGGATTACAGCGCTCCTGGCAACTACCTTACGCAGAGTTACATCCCCGTTGTCCCACCTGTTTTCCACTGCAATGCTATGGAAGTCATGCACTGCTTTTCAATTCAAATTTTGTTGTTTTGAACAAGTCTTAAAACATTTTGCAACTGCAATTTTCATACGGCCGAGATCTTAGTTTGAAAAGATGATCCTGCTTATACATTTCTATACATAAAGTTTGTAATTTAAGAACACCTTAAGTGATGAAGTTGCCCATTATATTCAATAACTATTCAGACAAAATTGAACAGTAACCTAATAAATTATACTGCAAAAGACTGAGTCAGAGATATAAGTCTGAGTTCACAACCCCATTGGAGGCAGCCACACTGCTTTTAAGATTACACACTCAGCTCTATTTTAAGGTGGGTTTTTTCATTGCCTCCTCTTTAGTTACAGCCAATCTCTTGCGAGTAGCCCGTGGATGACAAAAGGTTTTTTGTGTTTAGGAAAAACAGTACCAAAATTACATTACTGCAGATTATTTTTATGATTTCTGTGGTTGGATTTAATGCCTGAATTCAAGTGAACAAAACACAGAAGTGCAACCTACCTGCTTAATGCTTATGGATTTCTGTAAAATTATTAAAAACACATGCCAAAATGTATCAATACATTTGATGAAATAAATCTATTTTAAATGTACAAACTAAATGTCCCCATGGTCAAGTCAGCTTCCAAGTTCAAGCCTATAACACATTATGGCTTTTAGTACAGCAACCATGGCTACCTTCTAAGAAAAGAGTCAGGGCAAAAGACAGTATGGCTCCTTCCTTGCATAAATCTACTAGCTCAAGCAAGTATTCTGAAGCAACAGATCAGAGTCCTTAGCCTGACAGACAGGAGGTTAATACCTACAACATGCATTCAAGGAGGGAGACTCTACTACCGGGCAGTAGGTAAGGGAGGGGTAAGAATAATATTTTGTTCCTGGCATTAAGGTTCTCTTCCCATCTCCATTTATACAGTGGTAAAAGAAAGAAGAGGACTAAAAAGGAAACAATACATATAAGCAGCACATGTAAATCCAATGAAAATAGGTTTCTTTCAGAAGGCCTGATTTCTCACCCCACTCTTAAGTATTGAGGCTGACTACCTTTATAAAACATGAAACATTCCCTAGAGAAGAGACCAGAAGACTAGAACTCCTCTCCAGGGTGTCATCACCAACCCTCATTCTCTTTTGCATGTGCTCCAGTTCTATTATTTACCTTGTCGGTCACATACTGCCATAGCTTAACAAAAGCTAAACACATTCTTATTGCTCCCCAAACTAATGCTTAGTGAGAGTTCTGATAACTAAACTATGAAAATGCAAGATGGTTTGAATTATTTCATGCTAAGGCAGGTACAATGAACCTGGATTTTCTTCACTTCTCCAGCAAGCATTCTACTTACTGGACTATCATATTAAAGATAGGCATCTCCTTCAGTTGCATTTGGGAACAAAATTAAAAAGCGAGCTTGCTAGCAATACTGAGTGGATGACCTTAGGACAGAAAATGGTTTGGAAAGGCAAATCCCAGTCTGAGGCATGTAAGTTGAGAGGCATGACTTCAGACACATCACGCTCTTCAGCATTTCCATTCACGCTTCAAAATAAGCCTAACTTTAAATTCAGTCATCTGGCTAATAACTACCAGGTATGGCACACCTGACAATTTTACACTGATATTCCGATCCAACTGAAGGTTTTATACTAAAATTCAGTCTTTCATTTTAAGGGTGAAGAATACAGAGAAATAAAGCAGATGTGTATAACTAAGCTGATTATATTATCTCAGAAAAGATGATCCATAGAAGCGAGTCAATATATAGTGTCTTCAAGACAGCATTAGTCTGTCCAGGTATTTCCCTTGCATGTTCCTTGATTAGGCAGCGCATGTTAAAGCAAGACAAGAGTCAGTTTTCCTTCATATAAATGAAATAACTGCAAATCAGCTGTATGAATAGCCTACCAGAAAATGTTGGGTTTTTCTCCAGTAAGACTGTTGTCAAGCATCCATACCCAGCTTCAGACTCTGAAAAGGTCTCCACTGGGTAGATACCTGCTCTTTTATTCCCTCACGAACAGAGAAAAGTAACTGTAAAGAAGTTTTACTTCTGCTTTTTCCTACTTCAAAAATACAGAGAGATGTCTTAGTAAGTGTTTGCTTCAAATTTTATTACTTCAACTATTCCTTCAGTCTTACACTTTATCATCTAAGGTGATTTAGAAGATGATCGAAGGGACTTTTTGGTACTACTACATTAGTTAAACCCAGCTTAGCTTTTCTATTGAAGATTTAATATGGGTAACTGAAAAACTAGTGTAATGTTGTTTGAATGAATGCCCTAAATATTCTCACTAGTTTTGCTGTTTTCCCAGTGACTTTCTTGTAAGAACAGATAAAGTTTAGCTTTTCATTAAAGGGCAATACAAACATAAGCCTGAGTACCTCTTCAAATCCTTTGCATCATATTTCAAGTCACTACTACTATTAACATACCTTGTACTGCAAGAAGCTGCTCTTCTGTGGTCCAACGGGCATTGATTTTCTGATTAGACTATTAAAATTAGAAAAATGGCACAAAGATCATTAAAATGTTTCAACAGCTGTAAAATATCTCAGCATCAGAAAGTACTTAACTTACACTACATTTCGTAACATAGGTAAAAATCTCTTGCTTATAAGCCATAAATTTATAGTTTAAGATTGCTTTCATATAGAGGAAATAGGATTTAAGGATTGGAGCTTAGGACTACACCAATAGTTTTTCCTGTTTTATTGCAGTTCTTAATATCAGCTATATCATAACTTATGCACAAGCTAATGATCTTTATGCAGACAGAATTTGAATTTATAGTTACAGTTATCTAAACTATTAGGACTTGGTGTCTGGAATGTTTTGCATTCATGTTATGTTTCATATGCATGTCTTTACGCAAAAAAAAAAAAAACCAAACAAACCAAAAAACTTCAGTTGTAATAAAATATTCACTTTGGATGCCCAAATGTATATATAGTCATGCTTTTACACAGAATTTACTACTAGCAATCTGTATTATCTACTTTTAATCAGAAAAAAAGCCCATATATCAGGGCTCAATGTCATCTCCCTGTTGTCATGAACAGACATGACATTTCATTTTTTTCTGCTTCTTTATTTAGCCAGTTGCCATAAAAAAGCCTGCCACTAATTTCTTGTAAAGAAGCCAGACTCACCCCTGCATGCAACTCAACAGATCCTGCTTAAGCTGCTGCTGACATGCAAACACTATGCTGCAGCAAAACACATTTCTGTAGCTTCCCACTAATGTAAGTGCAAGGCCACAAGTTCTAATATTTATTCTGATTTACCTCAGGAGGTTTGAATTCTTCAATCCCGCCTTCCATTTTCTGTTTAAGTGCACTGTTTACTTGCTTAGCATTTTGAACCTTGGTCAAAAACAACAAAGTTAATCAGCTCCACAAAGAAAGTTGGTCACTTTACACATATATCTTCACTAGGATTGCCACAAGTGTACCTCCTAAGTTAGAAAGAGAAATATTATGGTTTAAGGCTTCACTACTTTTAACTGTTTAAAAAAAATTAAAAAAAAAATACAGCACAGTTTACTATGGAGAGAAAAATATTTAAGCCAGTCTTTCAAAAGAACAGTTTGTCTGTAGGAATATTAAAAGTAGGACATAACAATCAAGTTTTGATAATGTTGCATACGTTCTTGAAGAAGAATGCAGAATATGCTAGACATAAAACTTGGTTCTTAGAAATCTAAGTGAGATGTATTGTATATATTAACTTCTTACTTCTCCAAGAAGCACTTTGGGGGAGGGGAGGCGGGGGGAAGATTTAGGAGATGTTTCCAGTTAGTTCCTTCTGACAGGCTGCCTTTTCTTGACCTTAGATCATGATTTCATTTAAGGGTGATTCTTGAAATTGTTTAAAATATTTAAATAAAATATCTTAGTCTATAAAAAGGAGAGAGCTTCCAAACTGTACATATACATATCTATTAACCATTTAAACCTGACAGCGATGCACACAAGGTAACACAGGTAAGAAAATAGTGTTGCATACTACAGTGCACAGCTATTACAAGTGTTCTTAAGTATGGACACAAAAGCAGACAACTCAGTGGGAGATTCCAAAGGCTGCATCTCCAGAATCACTGCAAGAAAAAAAGAGAAACACAACCTCAAGGCTGTAACTCACCTACACTTAGGCTAAAGAGTGAAACCCACCTATGCTATTTAGCCCCAGAGTCCTGCTGTGACAGAAAGAAGCATGTTTCTCCTGTAAAAGAATACAAGGGAGCAAAACCCCCATGAAATGCTTTTTTCACTCCATGATTTTGCAACGCGGCTGCTCTTAGCGGTCTACAAGGATGCAGAAATTCCAGGAGATAAGCTTTGACTTTGTAGCCCCATCGCTCCTAGAAAGCAAGCATTCATATACTGCTGTACCCTTAGAAGCTGCGTTTCAACTTTAAGTGCCAAAAGTTAATTTCTTCATGCGAAGGACGCAGACAACTGTCCTCTTAAAGGTGAAGACTACAAAGCTTTTCTAAATTTAATAAGAAGTAGAAAGCTCATCAATTCAAACAGAGAAATGACTAGGCCCATGTTTCCTCCCACCTCCCCTACTTTCATGGTATGTGGGGAAGGACATCCAGCAAAGCAGCTACAATTAAGAATGACAAATGCAACTGCCTCAGCTTCACTTGTCTTATTCTCACTTGTCACACAAACACTTTTAACAAAGTTGAAAAAAAAAAATCAAATCAAATGTGACTTTGTTTTTTTTCCTGTCCCCAAATCTGTAACATTGTTTTCATGACATACTCCCCCTTCCACCCCCCCCCCCTTTTTTTTTTTTTAAAGGAAGTCATCTTGTTTCATGTTATCCACAAGAGCAGATGAACACAGAAAACAAAACTGCAGAATAGCAACTCAGCTAGTGTCCAGCATTTCTGGTGATAACTGTGGAACAAAATTAGTAAGACTCACATTAAAGAAGTTTCAGAATCTTCATAGATAATCTTCAAAATCATTACAATCAGAACAATCTGAGATGAAAACAAAACAAGACCAATAACCCATGGTACCTGTCGCTTTAACGAGATTAGTTCCATATCCAGCTGTCTAAGAATTGTGTTGGCTGCATTGGGACTACAGGAAACAGCTATCACATCTTCCTGGGTCAGGTACATGCCTTTTGGTGGACGGCATTTGGAACGCTGAGAATGGTGGCGATGCTGCAAGCTCTGATACTCTCTTCTACCCAGACCTATTTTGCTGGTCTGAACAGGCTGCTCATTATTGCCCTTTAATTTACAAGAAATAAATCATTAAAGAATAACAGTATCTTGTATACAACTTTATTCTTTAATAAAGTATCACATAGCATTGTAATGTCATATTTATGACAAAGAAAACCTACGCTAACATCCTCCTCTGCATGTAGTATCCAAACTAAGTCTTGCAGATGAGCTGATGGAACATACCATTTGCTGGATGAGCCTGCATTAGTCTGAGAAAAGTCACTTTCCAAAACTTTTTTTTTTTTTTTTTAACATGGCTGAAAATACAGTAAATTGTATAGAAATCAGTCTGAATACTGTGAAAGAAGGCAAAAATCAAGAACCTCTTGTGTATGCAGAAGGTAAAGAATATATATACATTACAGGTTTAAACCAAGTAATCAGTGAATTTACACATTTATTTCTTGTAAGATATGAAAAGTTCAGGTGAAGATCAGGGGAGAAGAATGAGATAAAGTCAAGCAGGATAAGCAAGAATGCAAGATGACACTTTTCCCTGCTACAAGCATTCTATGGGAAGTGAGTGCTGTTTGCTTTGGGAGGGGACTTAGAGATTTGGAAGAGAGAGGATGGATGTACTTTTGCGGTCATTACAAAAATTCCATGTAATTTACCAAACTTAAGCCTTTGTTTGCTTTTTTGAAGTGGAAGGGGATAGCAAAGGGGAGATGAAGTCTTTGTAACTGCTGTTTTGATATGTGCGGACACCTAAAAATTGCCGCTTTGTCTTCAATGAGCATTGCTGCAGAACAGCTAGTCTGCATGTATGTGACACCTATAGAGCAACTGGGTAGGTTCCCTACAGATCAGGAGTAGAGAAGCAAAAATTACTTTCCCTGCAAGGATTTTCCAATTCAAAGCAATGCTTAGTACCAGAACAGAGATGGGATTCAGGCTTTTTGCTACTTTAAGCAGCTCCCTACTGCTCCTCCCTGCTGGCATCCAGGCAGGTTAAAAGGAGGTGGTCATCTGATCACAGTGAAGAGAAAACAAATTGCAGCAGCCATTATTATTACGTTCTGTAGCATTAGTACAAATCAGCAAAGAGTATTTTGCTCTACTATGCTTGACTTTCTGCCACATCCTCTTCCCAGCTAATGTAACATCTTGATCCAGTCCACAGACTTCATAGAGGCCATCTTAAAAATACTTAAGATACTTGCTCTTCCTTGGAAAACTTATATAGAGCCTTACATCTTTGACATCTAAAAATCCCAAGGTTAAGTTAACTTCTGGCCCATTTATACAATTTGTATTTTGATTCTGTATTGCTCTTTCAGTATGAATTTGCAGTTCCTGTCTGTACAATCTGGATTTAAAGTGAAAATATTCTCTCAAGCTAGAATGTTTGGTTTGTTTTAGTTTTCTCTGGTAACAGAAAGTTTCTATTGCTCTGTGCATTCAAGTAGCCTACTCAGTTTATATTTTGCTTAGGACGTGAAAGTACACAAATCCTACCAGAAATACTAGATCACAAAATTATCTTACATACATCCAAATAGCTCGAACTGCAAACCTATTTTCCCTGTTCCTAGAAATCCATGAACACACTACTTTCATTCTGGACTGCGTGTACCGATTCAAACAATAACCAAATAAAGTAAATTGAACAAAATAGCCCTTATTTAGAAGTGGCTTAGGCAGCAACTCAGATCAACAGACTGCAAGAACAGCAGAATGAAAAGTAAAAAGGGTCATTATTAGACCTTGTGACATTTCAAGTTCTAAAAAACATATCCTGGCATGTTAAAAAAAAATAAATCTCAAACCCTTTTACAGAAAGGGGTAATTGTCCTTTTTTCCCTTTGAGGCAGGCAGATAAAGCGATACATTGAAGGTCACTGCAAAGCTGAGAATGGAATCTAAACCTATCGCTTCTGGTAGAACTGCAAAGTTTTAATAATAATCCTAGATATCACTTCATGGGAATGTTGAGGTTTTGTACTACCTCTCCTCTCATATTCTCAACAAGCATGAACTGTCACATTTTAGCAAACTCATAAAAGCAATAAGTTGATCAAAGAAACAATCAAATGTTTACAAACTTAACTGTGTTCTTCTAGTCTCGTTCATAAATTACTTAATGTTTACCAAAAGAACTCCCAGAACACCCAAAACATACCCCAAACAAACACTGTTAGCTTTACAGATAAGTGCTGTAAGTGTTCAGAAGGAAACAAAAATGTCCTTCTCTACATTTATTAGTAGAAAGCATCTCAATAAAGCCACATATTAGTTGAAATGTATAACCTCACTGTGGCTTTGAAAGAACAAAAAAAAGTTATTCTTGAAAAATTGTCATTTAATTTTAAAATGCAAAGAAAACATTTAGATTCCAGTAATTCGCAACTCGTAAGACTGTAAACATATTAACAAGACAGAGGTAGGGAAATGTTGTTTTACCACATAGCAACAGCATACTTCTCTTCTAAAACTTGAAGATCTCTCAAGAGATAGTGAAGGTAATGAGAGATGCATTTATGCCCACAGAACGGCAAAAATACATGATAAAATTTTGTTTCAATCAGAAGTTGTTGAGATCTTGATCACCCAAAACTCCTGTGATTTCAGCAGGCTGCAAGGTAAACTCCTTTACTACAAGTCATATTCTTCACAGTAACACATTCACAGGAAAACCCACATTCACTGTTAAGGTATCTGTTACCTCCTTTTTGGCTTCTTTTTTGGGATCATAATCACTATCATTTCCATCCATTGGATGAGCTTCTTCTACGTCATCATCACTAAGGACAGATTATAAGAAGCTGGTCATTTTATCTATTTTTCTATAATTGTTTCAGCTATAAGGTCATTAAGTAAGCATAAGGATTTTAGATTTCAAGAGCTCTTTTCAATAACATATAATTAACTAGACCCTTTAGCTCTAGCTAGGCAGTTTTCCGTAGATGTAAAATTGTACTTTCCAATATAAACATGATTATGTTACTTATACATTCAACATATTAAATCAGTTTTAAAGAAGTGCAAGTTAATACTCAAGTATACTAAGTGCAATATAATTTTATTTTCATAGTAACTAGGGGAAATGTCATTCCCTTCTATTCAAGACAATTTAAAACTATTTTGAGCTCTAGTTCTCTTTGATAGCAGTTTTAAGTCTCCTAAAATAAGATTTTATATACAGTTTTGTTATAAAGCAGTAGTTGGGCATTCTAATTGCTACAGCTCTTTACGGTGGTTAATCTTTCAGTTTTAATTCCATTCCAGTTCAAAAAACCCAAACAAACAAAAACCAGAAACCCCACACACCTACAAAAACACTGTCCTCCCCACACAATAGTATAGGGTTAGACTTCTCAAATAAAGCCTAATTTCTAAACCACATTCCCAGACTTCACATTTTTTTTAATCCCTTGTTTTTACAGTTATCCATTAAATAACACTCTTGAACACTAACAACTCACACTGACTGGAGTAATATAGTTCTTAACACACAGATACCAAACCCTTTGCTAAAAGCAGAGATATCACCACAGATGCTCAAACCTAAAAACATGGTTCATGCTGAAACATAACGGCTAGAAATTACTCTGACACCTCTACCAAGAAAGACTTGAGTCTCTGGTTAGCTACCTAAGAATATAAAACTTACCTGTCACCTTGATTATTTCTATTAGCTAGTTTTCGAGCCTGCCGATCCATCAAACTTGTCCTAGAGCGAGTTTTTTTCCAAGAATAGTAATATTTTACAAGGCTTGCAATAGTCTTGTCTGGAAGCTGGAAGAATTCATTAACATATTAATACTTTTAAAAATTAAAATTCTACTCAAGATTATAATTCTGCTCTATTTACAACCACCTTTACCCAAACATTTTGAATGCATGGATGAGATGGAAAGAGAGATGTATTTTATATATTTTTTAAAAAAGGGGAAGAGGCTTTTTTATTAGCGTGAAAAAGCTATAGGTCCAAGAGACACGATTATATTAACTTAAATCTTATATTCAAGGTCGTTTCTGAAGTTTTTACACAGAAATCAACATGACAGTTTAGCCTCACAGGAGCCTTTGTTCTTAGTGCATCTGAACCGTTTAATGCTTTTGATTAAAATATTACTTTACCATTTGCTGGATCCTGTGAAAGCTCTTTCCATGGAAGCTAAATGCTTGTTCAAATAGGACTTTATCTTCAACTGTCCATTCATCAGGGAAAGGAGTGAAGTTAGGGAGATCCGCAAGGGACTTCTCAATATTGTGTTTATGCCAGAACAACATGCCGAGAGCCTTTGAAAAGAAATAGACCCTTTTTGGATTTAGTCAACTTTCTCAACTGTTGAGACAAGTTAAATTAAAAAAAAAAAAAAAAAAGTAATTTATTTACTTAAAATAAAATTTGACTATCAGAACCTTTTCTCAAAATGTATTTACAAGTTTATTGGCCATGTAATATAGGTTACAAAATTCTCTTTGGAGATGAAATGAAGAGTGAACACATCTGTACTTTATTAAAGGTCTGAAGGCTAGACAATTATGGTTGGCATGGCAGCAGTAATTCTGAAGTAGCATGAACTAGACTGGTAGGCTCAAATCTGACCTGCTTTCTTCCTTTACAAGCATGTATCACCTACACAGTTCCTTACAGGTCTTCAGGCCCTTATTACTAGCCCACTCAAAAAAGAAAATAAAAATACTTTTCAGCAGCCAGAGGATCATCCAAAATGCAAGTCTGAAAGTTCAAAGTGAGAGAAGTCTTTCTACAACTCTCCAATCCACAAATAACACGGTCACTTCCATGTCACGTGCCCCTAATAAGGAATGGAAATTTAAATATATTTTCTTACATAATTTCATTTCTCAATATTCTTAAAGAATTTTATGCTGATTAGACTTTCTGCAGAGAACCAATGACAGATTTGATGCCAAGTCTGGCATGGCAATTGGGAAATGTAATGCACTTGGTTTCAACCAGACAGTGCAGACATGATCACCAGTTGTTCGTCAGCTCTCCAAACCCCTGATTTCACATCCTCTAATAACCTGAATGTAGCAAACCTCTTTTCTCGTTGAAATGGCAAGTGACAAGCACCTCTTGCAAAGATAATTTCCATTCCACTGTGAACAGTCTAAAATATTTTGTACCAGAAGTTGTTTTGAAAATTAGCCTTTTTTGTAGACTTATTTTGAGATGTCTCAGTTCCCTCTCTCCCCTAACAAAAGCCAAGCCATAAACAAACATCACCAAACTGCAGGTATTCTGGACATAGTAACATTGACAGCCTTTCTTTTAAGATAGCAGTTGACTAGCAAGTTTTTGCTATTATGAGCTTTCATACAACTTGTTTCCACTTGTACACTAAATATTTTCTGCAATAGGTAATCTCACTTTTACATGAATTGGTTATTAATTTAGGAAGAATATTGCAACAGAACTAAGTGCAGACCATCAAAGTTTTATCGTGTACTTTTTACAGGATGGTGATTATTTAAAAAAAGTTAACTTGTTTGCCACTGTGAAACCCAGAATTTGATTCTGTTTTCCTGCCTCTGAAAAAAAATCACTCAGAAGTTGGTTTGCCTCTTTTTTTTTTTAATATGCAAGAAACATTTCCAGTGCTGTCCCTATCACAATTAATGGTTCAAAACTGTACTATATTTGAATTCTAATATTAAACATTAAATTTGTAAGCTGCTTTCCTAAGAAATTCTTTAGCTAAATATACACACACAATTGCATGACATGCCCAGTGTACCAAGAAACATACCAAACCTTTCAAAAGTGCACATTACAAGCTGAGCATGTCATGAAAACAAAGAGCTCAATCTTTTGCAGAGAATCCAGACCACAACTGTATGCAGATCCATTTAACTGCAGTGTTTGCTGCCGTGCCTGAAGAGAAACAGCGTTAATTAATGGTAACCAAGGGGAAAAAAAAAAAGAGTTGTGTTATATTTTTATATAAAAAAAATCCTTTATATGCACTCTCATTTCATAGCACTTACCTGTTCCACATTGTATCCATGTTTTTCCTTTGCTATTGCTATATATTCATCCACTGTAACAAAGCAATGTCAGAATTACTCTTCAGTACTTTTAGTTCTGCTATAAGGTGACACAGAATTAGCCATCTAACATGGGGAAACAGTCTTCCCATGCTTCGATACACTGCCTAGGCCCAGGTCCCCCAAAATGTTAAATATATTCATAGCTTCATTAATAATAAATAAGCCCACTGTCTTTAATACAACATTTAATTTTATAAACTTTGTACACAAGTTAATTCTCAGTGAAAAAGATGCCTGCTTTCACATTTTTACTACAATAAAGCCACAGAAGCTCATCATTTATTTAAATAAATCAGAGACTAGCTGGTTATTGAAAGGCTACAGCTTCTTGGAACCCAGTCCTAAGAACAGAAACACACTGAGGGGGTGTCCAGACACCTGGGTTAGTTTTAAATTGAACTACTTCCACTGTTTGTATTCCCAAACTTGTTAAAAAATAATGTAAAGAGATCCTAGATCAGTGATTGTGCATATCCTCAATATTAATATAGTTTTCACTGACCCACGTTAATCTTAACCTGGCATGAAGTCAGTTTTCAATAGAGAATATGAAAATTCAATAATTAGGTCATCAAATTCACCAATAACCTATTTTTTAAATCATATTTGGCCATACTAGAGCCAGTTTTGATTTGAACACTTCCCATCATTTTGTAATTAAGTCCTGCTAGTTTTGATCTTCAATGGGTCTTTTTTTATTTTTAAAGAAACAAACTCTTTCCATCTGACTTCTACAATTCACAATTAAGTGGCAACTAAATGTAGTTGAAAGGAAGCCCAACTGAGAAAAAGAAATAATTACATTCTCATTATTCAAATAGACCAGAGATGTCCTTGCCATGAACTTTTGCAGCAAAGAGTTAATTATTGTACTTTAAAGGAATTAAGAAAGTGTTTAATAATCATAGTTGTATTTTACTTCTAACTATTCTGCAGTAGTAGAAAGTATGTTCCCTCAAATGTAGAGGGACACAAACCTTTAACTACTGGTAATAAGCAGAAACTGTCCTGAGGACCAGGTTCTCATGACTGCATCCTCAAAGTTTGCTCCCCTATGTTAGATATGGGAAATTCTAGCACAGGAGGCAGGTTTAAATTAGATTAAACAGATAATTGATCATATTTACTGAGATGACTCCCATATTTCAGGTCACTTTTGAAGGGAGAAAATGCTCAGTTTTTTCCTGATAAGACAGCAATAATAATTGCACATTGAACTGGGCCTCAACACATCTTTTCTGAATTTGTCCACCGCAACTCCTTCTCCTAGAAGTTTAGAGCAGCAAGTTCCTCGTGTTTAGATATTTTACTCTTTTATTAGTAACTAAAGGTTTCACAAGCACTGATGATCATGCAACACAGGCAGTGTGATTTGAAACAAAGACAACTATAAAATGAGAAGGTAATTTTTCCTTTCCCCAGAGTTCTCTAAATAAAAAAAAGAGAAGCTTTGTGTTTAATTTACTAATTTGCAATTTCACCGTGTGTAAAATAAAGAGCAAACAGGCACACCAGAAACAATTATTCAGTTATACTTAAGCATCCAAATTCCTAAGCAGGGAAGGACTTACACTTGGCATCTGGAATATTATGATATGGAGACCATACAAGCATCCCTCCATTATCTTTATCAGTATATTTTGTGGCACCTGTAAGAAAACAAGTAAGTCTCAGTATTTGTAAATATGATCTAGAGAACAACTATTCACAGGGCAGTAAGTAAAAGTCAATCATATTAAGAAGTCCAGCCCGGCTACTAAGGGGAGGGGAAAAAAAAATAAAAATCATTAATTCTACATTATTTCCTTAAGACATCAAATGGCTGAATTTGAACACTACTCTTATAAGGTTCAATCATAACTGGATATTAGATAGGATACAGGTTACAATTGCAGTATTAAAGTGCATTACTAAAGTAGATATGGATGCAAAGTTTAGAAGTACTTGTGTTTCAACAGTCCTCCAGAAGTTATGATTGTCCATTAGTACTCGAGGAGTATCAGGATCACAGAATCGTAGAATGGTTTGGGTTGGAAAGGACCTTAAAGATCATCTAGTTCCTGCCATGGGCAGGGACACCCTCCACTAGACCAGGTTGCCCAAAGCCCCATCCAGCCTGGCCTTGAACACTGCCAGGGATCCAGGGGCATCCACAGCTTCTCTGGGCAACCTGTTCCAGTGCCTCACCACCCTCACAGTGAAGAAGTAGTCCTATCACTACATGCTGTGTTGAGTTAGGCTTCTTTAAAACAACAAAAAAAAGAGATAAGGGGTAGAATACAGTCACCATCCCTGATCCTTTCAACAAGGAATTATACCAGAAACAATTTTGTTCATCTGTCTCTAGTCTTGATTTCCATAGACATGTAATTTTGATATTTGCAGCCAAGCAAATTTTGTAGCTGTAGAAAGCAGTTAGGTGTAAAAGTCATCTTTGGTTGGTTGTTTTTTTTGGGGTGGTGGTGGTTTTTTTGTTTGTGCTTCACCTCCACCTCAATGTAGCAAGGGAAGCAGTCCAGGTTACCTAACCAATCAGGAGGACAGAGCAATTTTTGCAATACTGATGCAACTTTGTACAAAGCACCAACTCATATAGTCTTTGGTTTTTAAAAACAAACTGTAAAAGGAAAAGAAATTCCCCAATACTGGAAAAAGCATTAACTAATAGTTACTTTTCATGAATATTTTAAAAACATATGCTACTAGATAAAGCCTCTTACAATCTAGTTGTTTACAACAGTCTATCTTGCTAGGACATTGCTCAACAATTGGAGCATTTACACTTGTGTCAGTATGAATTCCCTAAGGAATCACCCTCAGAGGAACTTTCCTTGAATCCTTCTTGGAGAAGGATGGACTTTTTTATTCAGTGAAACAAGTAACTTTTCACTCCATTTTAAGCTTCCACACTTTATATTTAGGTTCTACATCTTGTTGAAGGAAACAAAACAAATCAATGCTTTGGAAAAGAACAACTTAGTGCTTTCTAATTACGTACTATGTTTTGCTGCTCTTCCCTCTTTAGTTTGGCAGTGTTTTGTATTTGCTATCATCTTTGCAATCTTTAGATCCATTATGACTGTGAACTTTGAAAACCAGTTAATTAGAAAAACTAAAAGAACTCATATGTCTTACAAAACGAGAAGTGTAAGATAACTTGTTACAGCATTTATGGTACATTTAGGTTAAAAATGTACATACATTCATAAAGCACCACTTTCAAAGCTCTGAAAGGGTTTTTGTTTTATTAAGGAATTTGTTCTTATATACCTTCTACTTTAGAGCAAAAAAGCATGCCATTTTTAGTCATTAGGAATGCATTATTTCATTAAGAGTAATGCAAACATGTTACAGGCACATTTCTCTTGTCCACTCAGTTTTTATCACACATAAATGACCGCTACCCTGTGCTCCACTCTTAAGAGATGAAGAGAAAACAGGACCACTACAGAGTGCATCAGAATTTCAGGTTGTGAGCAAAAAAAAGGTCTAAACTTAACATGGATATACCCTATTTTTCCTTCCAAAAAAATACTAGACACCTGCAGACAAGGAGATATAACGGATATTATCAGGTATTGAATACTCAGGTACTAAAGTGGAAAAAAAAAAACCCAAAGTAGTTTCAGAGTCCTATCATTTGCGTCTGCAGGAGATCACATATGCGGTGACACTCCCTTACTGAGGTGCCACCCTCAGGTAACTAACAAGCAGCTCCCATCAGAACGCTCCTTGTCAAAGCAGGGCTGTTTCTGCAGCAGGAATCAGACAACTGTTAACATTCAGGTGGCATCTCCACACCACCAAGGGGAAAATAAGGATGACAAAGGAAGGATAGAATGCATACAAGTAGCTTGAAGGAAGGCATCCTATCCTCAACACAGGACATCCATAGCTACAGCACAGAGGTCCCTCCATCTCCACATGCAGGACCACAATCTACCTTTATGAGAACTGCTGCTTGTCCTTTGTGCCCCAAGCATTCAAGTGAGCAGCACTCTCTCCCAAAAAAGGCTGTGTTATATCTCAAGGGCAACATGATCTTTATCCGCCAGATCCATTCTTATTATGGACAGAGGCTTGAAATACCAGGCAACACATTAACCAAAGCATCTTAGAAAAGCAGAGTTTTAAGCAAGTAAGGAAGAGAAAAACCATGAGCTACATCTCAAATACAAGTTTACCCCTGCCCACACTCAAGCCACTTAGGAAGAGGTTTCTGTAAGATGTTTCACTTAGGAACAGGTTGCCCAGAGAGGTTGTGGAGGTCCCTGGAAGTGTTTAAGACCAGGTTGGATGGGGCTTTGGGCAGCCTGGTCTAGTGGAGGGTGTCCCTGCCCATGGCAGGGGGGTTGGAGCTAGCTGATCTTTGAGGACCTTTCCAACCCAAACCATTCTAGGATTCTATGATGCTATTTTGGCTGCGACACTCCTCTGCTGATACCACTTACTAAACGGGGCTAGCTGGAGATGACCCACAGGCACTTTACATGGCTTCCAGAATAGAGAAACTGTAGCAGCAAGCTGAAACTTTCTAAATTTCAGCTTAGCTTTCAAAGTTTGGTACATGCCGAAGATGCTGTTCTGTATATGACTCCAAGTACTGAAAATGAAATTAAAATCTGGAAGCATACAAGGCTTAATGAGGGCATTGTGGGGCAGCATGGCAATTTAAAAGTATATTGTTTTCCAGCATACAAAGTACAATCATCTGCTTAAGACTAAGCTTTCAGAGTAGGAACGGAAACACAGAAACTAACAGGAAGAAAACCTAAATTTCTAAAGTAAAGGATTCAAAATCTTAAAAATAAGTGAGTAAATAAAAAAATCAGGGAATGTGATGAGAGATGGCATGGAATGAGTAGAAATTTTTATATACTTCACCACACCATTTGATAATTCCAATTGCAAACCCCTGTTTTCATACAGGAAGACAAGTTGTAAAGACATACACAGAAATGGATTCCATAAGTGACCTTACAAGTTAGAAAACATTCTTTTTGACAGCCCGAGAAGAGGATAAATGGGAAATACGTATTTCAGCATTAAGTAAGCAAAATTCATACTAAAGCCTTTGAGAAGTCCAAATCTGAGTAGAATAAAACTTCTCTAGCAGTTCTCATGCACGGATGACACAACTGTATGGGGCATTTCCAGTGATGGCTTTCTCCCCTACACTCCCCAAGAGAATGCAAACAGCCCACAACATAAGGATACCAGCTTTGTAACATCCCGCTACATCTAGAGGTGGGTCAGAAAGTACAAGCAGAAACAATTTCACCTCAAGAATATAAAGCACTATAGGAAAACCAGCAGGAGGAAACAAAAGTCTGGAGTTTAGGAGACTGTTTATTAAGTCAGTAAATTAGGTAAGGATATTAAGGATTTTTATTTTATTAAAACTGGTTTTTGCAGTGAGAAAATTTATCTCACTGCAGTAGTATCTAGTGACAATTAAAAAAGCTATTTCCCTTACGGTTCTATATGAAGGCTTACTTGTAAGAAGGTGATGGTGGGGGAAGAGGTAAGAAAGAATATGTCTAAACTAACTTCTCCTAATTGTTGCTTCCAACCACATTCCACTGCTTCCAAGAGACACTAACAAAGTTGATTCACTTTTTCTTTAAAAAAACCCGTATTTTGTACATGAACTCAGATTAAAAAAAAAATGTTTACAACTTTAATCATTAATGTTTTGTTCCTCAACGTATTGTCACAGAGCATTGCTTACAAATATTTTTCAACACAGGCTGAACAAGGCCAAAGGATTGGCATTTATTCTACTCATTTCAGTATTGTGTGAGTGTACTTTGTATCTTGGACTTCTGTCTAGTTTCATCTGTCATTGAATTCCTTCTCCCACCTATTTGTTTCAATGGCGCTAAAACCAGCAGTCAATGTACTGTAAATAAACATACATTCTCACATATCTGGTAAATCCTCAAAATAGGCATTAAAACCATTCCAAGAAGAAACAGCACTAAACTTAGTTAATTAGTAATAGTGCCTATGTAATATGCAAAGTTATATGCATGATGGAGTGTCCATTACATAATTTTTTGCTACAAAAAAAAAGTAATCTAAGTGTAGCTATGATAAAGAGCACAGCTTTTTGTCCAGCATTACTTCCATCTCTAAGAAATGATGCCTCAAGACTCATCAGAAAAAAAACCCCAACCAACAAAGCACCATGGCATAAGATCTCGCTGAGATCTCCTCAGATAACCACTCTGCTAACATGTTAAGCATGTATTGTACTTACACACTTTATGGACTTTTTTTTAAAAATTTTGTAAGACTTAAGTGTTGCAGAAAAGTTACTATCTTCTTGCCTTAATAATCAAAATTCACACTAAGAATAATACTATGCATTATGCCTCTTACACAAGACCTATTAAATAAACATTTCCATCATTAAGGAAATTTATAAAGGAATATATATTAATCCCAGTTACTGGGGAAAGGAACATCAGTTAAATTCCACCCTCCAGAAACACTTAGGAGCTCTAAAAAGTCTGGTTATAAGAGACCATAATATTAGTTCTGTAGTTGCAAACGCAATGATACCATTGCATATATAGTTTACAAAACTGAAACCGCAGAACCTCAGTTGTCCTACAAGGGGTGAAGAGTTCTTTTAATCAAAAGAAAAAACAAGCACTAGGTGTTTTTCTAATTTAAGTGGCCTGTAGGAAAAACAAGCCCAGGCTGCATGTTAGAAACAATCATTTTTATTTATGTTTATTTTTATGTAGGCAACGTAAAAATAAAGGGTGTAAGCGGTTAGTCTTATTAACAAAGAGACCTAGACTACGCGCTCCTTTCTAGGGGAAAGGCATTTCCTTATGCCAAGATCATGCATCCATTTAATCCCACCCTCCCCCTTTCTNGAGGAAGGCGGAGGAGAGCAGCTCAGCCTGCAACAGCGGGGCTAGCGAGCCTACTACAGCACACAAACCCGGGGGCAGGAGTTTCCCACCAAGCGCATCTTCCACCCAGCGCCTCCAGCACGCAGCCAGGTCTGCTCTGCTTCCGGCAGGGCGCATCACTTCCCACCCTTGCCCGAGAACATCCATCACCCCTCGGCAAATATTTTTAAATCACCTCGTTAATACACTATGTGCGTTATGGTTTAAGGGAAGGGAGAGGAAAATCAAAAAAAAAAGCATCCAACCTTTTCCTGCTTCGCCGCCTCCCGACGGATACACATAATACGGCTGATACCGAAGTGAAAATTTCCCACCGCGATGCCCCCCCCACCCCCGGGTGCAGAGCCAGCAGATGCTGCTCCTGCCAGCCTCCCGCCGCCGACACCGGNCAAGGCCAAAGGATTGGCATTTATTCTACTCATTTCAGTATTGTGTGAGTGTACTTTGTATCTTGGACTTCTGTCTAGTTTCATCTGTCATTGAATTCCTTCTCCCACCTATTTGTTTCAATGGCGCTAAAACCAGCAGTCAATGTACTGTAAATAAACATACATTCTCACATATCTGGTAAATCCTCAAAATAGGCATTAAAACCATTCCAAGAAGAAACAGCACTAAACTTAGTTAATTAGTAATAGTGCCTATGTAATATGCAAAGTTATATGCATGATGGAGTGTCCATTACATAATTTTTTGCTACAAAAAAAAAGTAATCTAAGTGTAGCTATGATAAAGAGCACAGCTTTTTGTCCAGCATTACTTCCATCTCTAAGAAATGATGCCTCAAGACTCATCAGAAAAAAAACCCCAACCAACAAAGCACCATGGCATAAGATCTCGCTGAGATCTCCTCAGATAACCACTCTGCTAACATGTTAAGCATGTATTGTACTTACACACTTTATGGACTTTTTTTTAAAAATTTTGTAAGACTTAAGTGTTGCAGAAAAGTTACTATCTTCTTGCCTTAATAATCAAAATTCACACTAAGAATAATACTATGCATTATGCCTCTTACACAAGACCTATTAAATAAACATTTCCATCATTAAGGAAATTTATAAAGGAATATATATTAATCCCAGTTACTGGGGAAAGGAACATCAGTTAAATTCCACCCTCCAGAAACACTTAGGAGCTCTAAAAAGTCTGGTTATAAGAGACCATAATATTAGTTCTGTAGTTGCAAACGCAATGATACCATTGCATATATAGTTTACAAAACTGAAACCGCAGAACCTCAGTTGTCCTACAAGGGGTGAAGAGTTCTTTTAATCAAAAGAAAAAACAAGCACTAGGTGTTTTTCTAATTTAAGTGGCCTGTAGGAAAAACAAGCCCAGGCTGCATGTTAGAAACAATCATTTTTATTTATGTTTATTTTTATGTAGGCAATGTAAAAATAAAGGGTGTAAGCGGTTAGTCTTATTAACAAAGAGACCTAGACTACGCGCTCCTTTCTAGGGGAAAGGCATTTCCTTATGCCAAGATCATGCATCCATTTAATCCCACCCTCCCCCTTTCTCTCCCCCGGCCTTTTCTTTGGCCTGTGGGGACTTGCGCCCATCAAGAGGGGCTCTCTCCAGCTTTAGGAGGCACTATGTGAGAAGCTCTGGCCCAATCCTCTTCCGGTAGGAAATCATCTGACACCAATGGAGCCTGTTTGGAGAACAGGAAAGTAGATAGGCTTCATCTGACCACTACAGCAAAACTAATAAACGCTCCTACGCTCTCACTGCTCCGTGTAGTAACGCAAGATAGCATTCTAGCCATTAAGTCGCTAAAACCGAGTACCAGGCTATGCAAGCGTACCCAGTATTCCTCGGGGCGGGGCTGGGGGGGGTGAATGGGGGGGGNCACCCCTCCCGCCTCGGGAACGGCGGCGGCAAGATGTCAGGTTACAGCCGAAAAGCGATTTACCGGGCTCGAAGTCAGGAATGCGCGCCTGGTATTCCGCTCCGACCCTCATTCCTACATCTGCAACGCAAAGCGGGGAGAGAAATTAACGGCTTGGGTGTCCCCGGGCGGGCGGGCGCTGTCCCAGGCTACCGCCGTGTGGCGGGCGGGCTGGCGGACGCGCCGCCCGGGAGCCCCCGCCGCCTC